>NW_012192960.1:389955-506207 GCF_000504015.1 Erythranthe guttata
GGGGAAAACCAAACCACCCCATCCAAACAAAAAATTTTAAAAAACCCTTAAAAAAGAGGCCCCCCGGAACCGGGGAAAAAATTCCGGGGGAAAAAAAATTCGGGGGGTAAAAAAAAAAAAAAAAAAAAAAAAAAAGTTAACGCCGGGGACCGGGGTTGTCCCCCGGTCAACGCTGGAAACCGGGGAAAAAATTCGGGGGGAAGGAAAAAAAAAAAAAAAAAAAAAAAAAAAAAAAAAATTAAAAAAGTCAACGCCGGAGACCGGCGTTGACCGCCGGTCAACGCCGGAATCCGGCGGCAAAAAAAAAGTTTTTGAAAAAAAAAAAAAATTTTGAAAAAAAAAAATTTTGGGTCAAAATTTAATAATTTGTGAAATTTGGGGTCAAATTGAGATTAAATTAAGTTAAGGATGAAATTGGAGCATATTAAATTATACTCCAAAAAAAAGTCAAAATTGAATTTTTGTGGTCAAAATTGAACTTTTATGGACAAAATTGATTAATTTGGATTACAATTAAGAATTGGGTATAAATGGTTGAGGGTAATATTGGGATATACATGAATGTTTCCTTTAGTTATAATAAATATTAAAGGGATGGGCTTATTGGTAAAAGAGATATGTCCCCTAAACCTAGAATAATAAACATGCTTGGTTGGGGACTTTTGCATAAAAATCCCTTATTTTAATATATAGACAAATCAACCCACACGTTAAATTGCTAGATATATTTAACTAAATTTTAATTACAACTTAAAATTAAGCAAACAACGTCATTAAATTGGTCTGTTTCTTCAACCTACTCATTATGAAATAACTCAACTAAGAAAAAACGGAATCAAATACCTTCAAATTTTTACATGTTAAAATGAAAAAATACATATATTAAAACATATTAGAACATACCTTCGTATTTTTACTTCTGCCTTCTGCAAAAAAAAAAATTAAAATAATTCATACCAAAATTAGTACAATATTTCAAAAAAATTAAAAAAACTAATTAAAAAATGCATGTACTTTATGATTTTATTATTCCAAGAACTGAAAATATATAAATAAACAAATTAAGTTAATATAACAATATAACAACAACCGCATGTGTTTAAAAAATTGAAATAGTTATTAATTTTTTTTCTAAGAACAATCAAAATATATATATTATAAAAAAAATTAAAAGAAAAAATTGAGACTAACCTGTTAGTTTTGGAAGGAGCGTAAAAAAATGGAGAATAAGTGGGATTTATTTACACCAGCCCCAAACCTCCCCACCTGCGCAAATAAAGCCGCCTAGTTGGCTCCTACCAATGTGCAGGAATCGCCTCTGACAGGGATTTTTTTTTTGCAAAAGCTAAAATCACCTATGCAAGGAGCGATGGATATCTGTGGCTTTTCGACTTCAATCTCGATTGTTCCTTACCTCCTCCAAATCGCAGCTGTTGATCACTATAAAACAAAAAAATAAATAAGTTGTTTTATTTAAGACAAATCCCGATGTGTCTGATAAGACCCATAAATCGCCTGTAGGAGTGGTGATGTACACCACTTCTGTAAATCAAAATAAAACCACACCATTTTTGTTATTAATTTTCACTGTTACACCATTATTGTAGATAACCTCCACAAATCCTTCTCTGGATAAAATTGTCTTCTACTAATGATCGATTTTTTTGACATAATTGGAGTCGTCATTAGGAATGGGAACTCCAATAAAAAAATGGAGAAGCCGCCACAAGGAATGGCAATTCTAAACGAAGTCGCCATTGGGAATGGCTTTTTACCGTAATTTGTTTACAAGTTCCAAAATCATCTCATGTTGCTTATCAATTTTAAAAACTACGCCAAAAAATGATTGTTCCTTATAAGCCTAACAACTCGTCATACTTTTAAGTTATAGGGGCAATTGTTTCAGTGTCATTTTCAAGAAGAGTAAATAAAAATGGGTGGTTTGAGGGGGCTGTAAAAAGATGGGGGTAGGTCGCTGTTGTAGGAGGCGACTTCAGGTGGTGTCAGTTCTGTCAACGCCGAATTCAAAAAAAGTAAACAAAAATACTTTTGTGTCGCTCGTGTCATTAGCGAATTCATCCAATTTTATTATTATTTTTCATTTTCAACATTTATTTTAATGTTTTATATCCTAAAAAAAAAGAGCCTATTCTTATTAAAATACATTTAATGGTATTTTTTGTTAGCATTAAATTAACCATTGCATATTTATAAATATGTAAAATTCTTATTCATCAAATTAACGCAATAAAAAATACCTAAACAATAATAAAGGGAGTTTTACCAAATAAAATAGTCATACAAAATAAATATCGCCAAAACAATAACAAAAGGAACTCTACAAAATAAAATAAAGAAGTCATACAAAATGAAATTTCGGCAAGACAATAACTAAAGAAGTTCTAAAAAATAAAAAGAGTCATAAGAAGTCACTGCCTATGTCCACAAGTCCCACATGGAGGTGTTCGTCTAGTCCTGCGCTGCTTGCTATCTCGACGAACGTCACGCTGTACTAGTACGTTATCAACAAGCTCGGTGTCATCCATTGGATATGGAACAGATGAAACATTATACTGTGGGTGTGCCCGCTCTTGGGGATTTGATTATCCCAAGTTGAGCTCCATATGTGGACCTCATGAAGAGAATTGGGTATTAATTGCAGGAAGGTATGCGGTCGCTAGAGAATCAGACCATGGCATATCTGGAACGTAATCATTCGTAGATGGGCCAACTAAATCTCTAAACGTAGGTATCTGAGATGTAGGCGGACCAAACATATTCATAATACCCGTGTAGTAAATAAATCATCCACACCTCCATGCATAGGAATATGTCCATAAAAACGGGGTATGAGAAGCAAATGGACCGGCAACATCTTCAGCAGGAGGTACTCGAGATGTAGATGTATAATAGTTCTCCTCTCTCGTGTGTCTCACGTAATCCTCCAATTCAGTAGCTCTTTCGGTAGTGCTTGAGCGTCTTTTGGTATGTCTACCGCGCGTCGGTATGCTGGACGAAGCACTATCTATACGCACAAGTTGAGTCCCAGCTTCACACATCCGTGTATAGTTGTCCTGATAGATCATAAATTCGATCGTTATTTAGAGACACTACCCTAGCAGCAAGACTCATGGATATAAGTTGATTACCCTAAAATAAAAGGCATTACAAGTTTAAGAACTTAATGAACTGAAAAGTAAAATGAAAAACATCAAAAGTAATGGTTTTGAGAAAGATATTGACCACTAGATCCAGTAAAATTGGATCTCCGACCTGAAAATCAATATCATCAAGATTGTCAACCGGTGATATCAAACAACGCGTCTGCCTCATACAACTCGTAGTATCCTGGGTCCATCTGAGGTCCACTAATATCAATAAATGGATAGTCAACGGAAGAATCGAGTCGGGCATGCCATCTTTCAACATAAATCCTGTGAAAACGATCCCTATCTCTCCCCTAGCACCTCGACGATCATAAGGACGCAACATAATCTTAATATCGTGATCAGTAGGATGTGGATGAATATGGTGTATCCTCCCAAATTGGCATAGTACCATATCCAGACGATACATCTCAACTCTCATAAAATATAAGAGGACAAAGCGACATCCAAAGCAGTGGATGCACAATCTCAGAATGTTCTGTCAAAGAGACATACTCGGGATCGAGTTCACTATATGGCATCCATGTAAACTAGAAGTAAAGAAGCATTTTTTGATGTATTGTGAAATAGACCACAAACATTAACATAAGTGCAGTGAACTTATAACCTAATGCTATCCGATCGAGTGTCGGATGACAAACACGTATACTATTTCGCGAGGATCGAGCGTAACTAGCGGGTCTAATCCAACTATAATATCGTATGGAATTTTGCTAAGTCAATATATTAATTTGCATATAAATAAATTATTAGTACATAAGATGTTTATCGTGTACCATACTGCGGATGAGGATATGAGAGAATCATCATAGGCTACTACTGGTAGTATTGCTGGAGGGAGTAAATGTATCCTCGACCATGCGCAACACTAATTATTAAAGATAAAAAATATTAAAAACCCAAGTATAATCAACTATTAATTTAAATTTTAAAAGTATAGAAAAACCTATTACCAGTAGCAAAGTAAGCACACCACCTAAATTCAGTTTTCTTTTCTCGGACTCAATATTGCCATCTTCTTCCACAACTTTCTTCAGTAAAGCTCCAGTGCATAGCTCACGATACAAGTACCTTAGAACTTCACTACCCCCAACTAAACGTACGCACGTCACCGAGATCTTCAAAAAGACGAAGATGCATCCTGAGGATTGAATTTGAAGTTATTTCAGGACACATACCCCCCCCCCCCCAAGTAGCAGGAACAGTAAACCTCTGGTGTGTTATTGAACACACTGCTCCGTGTTGGATCGATAAACAATTGTAAATCATCATCCGTTGTCATATCGGTAATCATCTCCTTCATTCTTTATCCTTTTAAAATGTATGATTTGCAACATACTCTTAGCCCAAACTGATTAATATCGACATCTAGAACGTTGATACAACTTCAACAGAAATTGAGCAAATGACAAGTCACGTTTAATTCGAAAGCAGTTATGTGCGCAATACTGTATCGCGCTACCTAATCATCGGGAATCATATTACCTCCAAAGTACGCATACACTTTAACATTAATTTTAGCCGCCATCAATCTTCAAAAGATTAAAGAAAAATTTCATAATTAACGATTTTCATTTTATTTTATTTAATCAAGCTACAAATCGAATAAAATTAGACACTAACCCTAAAATTAGACATGTTTTAAATATTATCTACTATCCCTAAATTAGAAAATAATCCTAAAGTTAGGCATGTTTTAACCTACAGGTGATATACAAAATTTAAATTAACACATGCTATAAAATAAATAGTAATTAAACACACATGCTATGATTAAACACGTGTTATGATTAAATAATTAATAATTAAACACAAGGCATAGTTAAATAATTTGCTAAAAAATATATATACCTAGTTGAATGGGTCGTACATAGGCGGCAAGTGGTGGGGTGAACGGGGCGCTGAGTGGTGGTGGGGGGTGGGGTGTTATGGGGGGGGGGGGGGGGGAGGCTGAGCGGTGTGTAGGGCAGCGGTGAGTGAGCGTTGGGGCTATATGTGGGCGGCAGGGTTGTGTGTAGGGCAGCGGTGAGTAGGGGCGGACGGTGTTCGATTGCAAAAAGTGAGTGAGAATTATGATAATTTAATGTTTTTTATCTACTGACTTTTTTGAATAAGTGTTGTTCGTTTTCTTTTCTTTTTTAAGTTGGGAAGACGAAAGAATAGGAAGGGGAGAAGACACGACTCTTCCACCACGCTAGACATCACCAGTCGTGCTGGTGCCTCCAGTCTTCGCACGCACGCCAGGTATGTTTGACCGCTTCTGGCCCTTGGATCTTGTCAATTGTTAGACAAATATTAATCTAAAATGTTGAATAAAAAATTTAAATTAAAAAATGATTAAAAAAATTCATTTTTTTTAACTAAATTAAAAATGATTATTTATCTAGGAGTCGTCTGCAGTAGGACCGACTCCACCTTATGTCGACACGCCGGCACCAGCCCTAGCCTCCTTTGTTTACAACCCCAAAAATCACCCTTTTTTATTTACTCTTCTTTCAAATGACTCCAAAAAAAATTACCCCTAAGTTATTACTATTTGACCTAAAATCAATGGATTCAAATTAACATGTGTAGATACCATTATAACATAGGTATTATTACTGAAACCCCTCAACACATTTGAGTATATTAGACTGTGTATACTCTCATTTTGCATATTAGTAAAAAAAAACCCCAATCATATTTCAATTTAGCAAATCCTAATTTTAAGTGATACATCTATATTACCTTTAATTATCATATCCAAACAACAAACCCTATTTCTCTTATCCTCTCAATCTTCTTTCCCCTAACCGCCACCTCTCTCTTGTTTCTCTCCCGTGCCCACCGATACCCGCCTCTGCCAATCCGCTTCTTCATTTCCACAGTTCTCCCCTTCGCCCTGACGTCGCCTCACGTTATTCCTTGTTTTTTGTCATCAATCTTTGTCTCCAATCCCCCATCCTTCTCTCCTGCAACTCCACGTTGGAGCGCAGGAGCCGGCGATCCACAGACTGCCGCAATCACTTTTTGATTCACCACCGTCTGCACATCCACCGTCGTGTATATTTCCCGATTAAAAGATTCTGAAAAACATCTCGACGGTGAGTTTTTAAGGCCTGATGGAGAAGGAGACCAAGTCCCGTAGACAGGGAAGGCTGAGCCGAGGTGGATCGAGGCGATCCAGCAGTCCTCTGGTTATGTTCTATTCATTTTCTAAAGTGCAGTCCATTTTGCTCATTTTTTCCTCACTTTCTAAAGTGTAATCAATTTTTCGGGAAGATTTTGAAAAAAAAAAATGACATTGTTGAAGACTACACATGATGGGTGATGGAGCCCTTTTAGCTGGTAAGATAGAAAAGAAATATGATATTGGATTTTCACGAAAGGAAGCCTAAAAGAGAAGTCCAAGGAATCCTTGAAAGATCTGCAAAAAGGATTATTGGGGGATTTCTTTCGCATTAGCACTCCGACAGTTAAGTCAGCAAGGATAACAGATAATTATCTGTAGAGAATAGAGTAAGAATTTTTTTATTCATCATACCTCTTTTCTTGGGTACCAAGGTCGTACTTATACCTGAATTACAAGTGGGGTGGCAGGGCCCTCCTCTGACCTTGGTCATACCCACACGTGGGTGTGATGTGATTTCTCAGAGCTGCAGTGCTATTAAAAGTGAGCTCTTTGTCTAGAGCGGACTAAGTCACTATAGATGTAGTGGTTTTGCGCGTGTGCTCAATTCCTACTCTAGATTTTAAGTGGGCCTTCTTCGATCGACGTCAAGGCACAGGATTTTCGCCTCTCTCATAGTCGAAACGCAGTCACATCTGTTAATTACCTGCTCCACGTGGGAGGAGACCTATGGGGTGAGAATATGTTGTCTTGTAGTGGGCCTGGGCCGTGTTGCGTGACATTTTTTATGGGTTGGGCTTTTGAGGCATCTCAGCACGTATCAACAGCCATCTTTGATATGCTAATAAATAGGGAAAATTAGTAGGGGATTGAGGTTGTTGGACAGTGTTCTGTGGTGGATTGATGGACGGTGGTTTCTGTACTGGGGTGCTGACAATATTTTCATTTTTTTTTCAATTTTCTTTAGTGTACTACTGGAATATTTGGTGTTTTAGCATAATGAGGGTGTTGGAGATGAATGTAGGCTCAAAATAGGGTGGGATTGGTGGATTGTGATTTAGGAATTTTCATATTTGCTAATTTGTATTTTCGTTTTATTGCTAATATTGTATTTTTATATTTGCTAATATTGTGATTTAGGATTTGTTCATTGTTATTCCAACACACCATGTAAATTCATTTTTTTTCTTTCAATAATGTTGTTAGTTTTAATACTTTTGTAGTTATTTTACTATTTTTTCAGTTTTTTTGTACGGTTAGAGTAACGGCGGTAAAGAAGAAGATACATTTTATAACATTTTTTTGTTGGAGTTAAGATGTCTTTTTATAGTTTATTTCAATAATTTGTAGTTGATTTCGATAATTTTATAGTTGATTTTAAAAATTCTAATTGATTTCAACAATTTTGTATTTGATTTCGATAATTTTATAGTTGATTTAGATTTTATTTGAGTTGATCTCAATAATTTGTTATTGATTCCAATTTATGGTAAATATTTTGTTGAACACTACAATTTTCTAGTTGTTTACGATTATTTTACAATTGATTCTAGAAAAAAAATGAAAACTAAATACATTATAGTCTATTTCAGAACTATTATAGTTGATTTTGTAAATATTATAATTGATTTACGAAATATCATAGTTGATTTTGAAAATTTTGTAGTTGCTTCTGAAAATAGTAAAATGAATAAAATAAAAATCGAAAAATAAAAAGTTTGTTTTTGTTTTTTTACAATATTCTTTTTTTAACAGATAAAGAAATACATGAAAAACAAAAATTGAAAAACATGAATTTTTTTTTATAAAGTAGTGGGTAATAGATAGTGAATAGAGTGAGGGTAAATCGGAGAATAAATAAAGGATACGTTTATTACTAATAGAGAAAAATGAGTTGGACCCATCCTCGTTAAAATAATACTAGAGGGGGTTCTCACTAATAATCCCTATAACATAACGCTGATAATCACGGGCGTAACTATTTACAATTTGCATTTAAAAAAATTGATATATTATCATCCAGATCACAAACGATTCTAAAAGTTTTATCTTAATTTACGAACTATTCTATAATATTCATATTTTGATTATTGAACTACTGTAATGAGTTCATATCGATTCACAAACTATCCAAATAAGTTTCGAAAAATAGTTGTCATTTCGTAAAATATAGTTGTTGGTGTTGGGATAACAATTTCACCCCTCCAACGAATTTATAACAACCATATCATAAGGCAAAAACACAACTCAAGTAAAATTTAAAAAAAAAATGGACGAGCCAAATGGCAACTCACAAACCCATTATGGCCCACGTGTCAATCCGTCATGGAAGTGTAAAATTTGGCTCAGTACATCTATAGTTAGTACTACCTGGATTCATTCACTTGGGCGGGCACACAAGCATAGACCTGGCTGCAGGCGTACAAGTGGGTTGCTAGGCTCGACCATTTTACAATAATGATTAATGATTAATGATGCGATATTGTAGCGGAATAATATCGGCCAAGACTTACATGAAAATGTTATGAAAGAAAAAGATAGATTGAGCATAATGCTTTGAATTTTTTAGACAAAATATTTTGCATTTACTAAAAATCGTCTTGATCAAGTTCCGTGCTTAAACCATAAAAAAATGACGCGATCCATATTTTTCGAAGTAAATTAAAGGCTTTTTTTTCTTTTTTTATGAGTGCGGGATCAATCGAGATGAGTAGCTCGTCGAGCTGGAGAATTGATTAGGAATACGTGTTCTAATGCCACGAGTTTTACGCCTAAGTAGACGATGTTGGTTTGTCTTTGTTACAAAACCACTTAACGCAATATTGAAACATCAACCACTTAACACACTATATCTTTCCGACGAACACGATGTCGCGTTTTGGCAATTAACTCAATAATACAAAGCAATTTTATAAGTAGAAGAGGATGTTGAACGATCGTAATTCCCATTACTTGAGATTGTGGGCACTATTACTTCTGCAAACCACATATTCTCTATTGTCTTTGCATACTTTCAATCTGAGAAGGCAGAAAACTTTGTGAGGGTGTTGAGGACCTTGGTGGAGAAGATGGTAGGGAGTTCTGGTCTCAATTTTCAGATATTCGACCATAAGATGTCCAATATTTTGACAAACCCTCGACATGAGCATGATATTTAAATTGCTTGTTTAAGATCGACATGTCGAGCATTTGCCTTACACAATCGATCTGCAAATGTTGACTAACCATCCAAAAAATCGACATTTGCAGGTCGATTTTGTGGGTTCAACAGTTTTCAACAAAATTATGCATTAAATCCCTAAAACATCAATTCTTCAACATAATTACAAAAGTACATCCTCATGGAGACTTGTTAATTACATTTTAGCAACAAAAACCTCTGAAAATATCAATTTTGACAAAATCCTTTCGGTTTTTTATTGATTGACGATTTGAATATCTTACCTACTTGGGCGTCAGTGTTGGATTGACCATGGCTTTGCTATGAAGGGTTGCTCACTTTCTGAGGCGGGGCCGGTTGGGTGTCGGGTTTGCCGTGGCTTCAAGGGTGAATGGTTTTTTCTTCTTTTATATATACTTTGATCTTGCAATTGTTCCCGTTTCATCTTTTTTTTTTTTTTTCTGGGTCTTGATTTTTTTTTTTGTTAAATATAGTTTGCACCCCTAAAGTATATCATCTGTACACTTACCCCCTTAAAGTATCATTTGTAACACTTATCCTCTCAAACACAATTTAATTTGCATTTTAATTTCTAATACCTTAAAATTTTCTCTTTTATTGAAATGAATAACTAAAACATAATTAAATTATACAACTAAAATTTTCTATTGAAAAATGCTATATTTAAAAATTTAAAAATATTATCTTGCATTGGCTACATATTTAATAGATATCATCTAATTATTATTGGACCAATTAATCGAATATATTCATATCGATAAATTTTAAGAAATCAATACATAACTAATAGTAAACCTAAGTATTTAAATTTATTTTAGTTCATTAATTACTTAAAATATATTTTCGTTCATTATTACACAATATATATTTTACTTCTCACTAATTTCCAATAAAACAATTTAGTTATTTTTCAGTTTTAAATGATTCAGTACTAATTATGTTTATTACGTTTTAAATTTTGAAATATAAAATAATTGATGTTGAGGGGTAAGTATTACATAGACTATACTTCGCGTGCGCAAAATGTATGTAACTTCCTTTTTAGTGTTTTTTGTGTTCTTTCTTTTAGTTGGTCTACCAATTAGGTGAACTATATTTCGAAATCTGCAACCTACTCTTCATTTCAATTAAAAAATAAGGGCTATGTGACAAACACCCTTCATTGGTTTTTTACTTCTTGATAAATCCAAATTTTATTTCAATTTTTGACATAAACCCAAATGACACAAACTACCCAAAATGCCCTAACTAATCTCATTAAATGCAGATTACCTCCATTTAGGATTTTTTGGATTTCTTTATTTTTTATATTTATTTTAATTTTGATTGGTTTTTATTTTCTATTTTTATTTTGAATGGGTGTTTTTCTTATTTATATTTTTCATTTTTTTCATTTTAATTTTTTTAAATGGTTTTATCTTATTTTAAGTTTTTTGTTTCATTTTTTTAATTTCGTTTTTTTTCAAATCGTCTTTTCGATATTTTTTTTCCGGAAAAAAATGTTTTATTTAATTTTTTTTATTTTGATTAAAAAACTAAATATCTTTTGTTTTTTTTTCAATGTTTTATTAAATAATATTTTTTTTAATTTTTTTACCAGGTTATCAAATTGAAATTCGCTACATATCGAAATCCACTATAAATTTATCGAAATCAACTATGAAATTAACATAATTCAAATAAAATTTATCGAATTCCACTATAAATTTATCGGAAATCAACTATAAAATTAACATAATTCAAATAAAATTAACGTAATCACACTATGAAATTAATGTAATTAACTACAAAACTTCCGCAATCAACATCATCTAATGTAGATAAGCAAATCATCGGTACTAAAGAAACACAATGTGTTTTGCGAGAAGAAAATACAAATAGTTTTAACAATTCTAACAAAACTACTACTATTACTCTGGTTTTTTTTTTTTAAAGACACCAACAAACACCATCACCACTAACAAATAATAGAGTTACCCGAGCATCACGCAACCTAATCACCCTTGTGCCATCGCCGTCTATTCAAAAACCTAACAAAAAGAAAAGGAGACAACAACATGTCAATTTAATCCATACGAAAAAAAATCATTCTGAAAAAAAAATCATTCTGAAAGCAAAAACCACTACAAAATTACCCTAATCAACAAAAAAAAATTCTTTTTTCGAAGACAAAATCCACTCAAATTATATCGAAATCCACTAATAACTTACCGAGATCAACTAGAAATTAACGAAATTCACTAATATTAACAAAATCCACTACTATTAAGATCATAAAAAACCAATATAAAATATAGAAAACCACTAAAATTTTAACGTAATTCACCACGAAATTAACCTAATCCAGTACAAAAAAAATCCTCTTTTCAAAGACAAAATCCACTTAAATTACATCGAAATCAACTAAAAACTTACCGAAAATCAACTAGAAAGTAACGAAATCCACTAATATTAACGAAATCGACTACTATTAAGCTCATCAAAAACCACTATAAAATATAAAAATCACTAATATATTAACGTAATCTACTACGAAATTAACCTAATCCACTAAAAAAATCCCCTTTTTAAAGACAATCCACTCTAATTATAACGAAAACCACTAAAAATTTACCGAAATCAACTAGAAATTAACAAAATCTACTAATTTAAGAAAATCATTCATTTTTTTTATGTTGTTGTCCTAAAATTCTAATAGAATGCCTAGTCGCTAACTAATTTAAAAAGCAAATTAACGTTTTTTTTCTTTATCCAAAATTGAAAATTACTCACAGTGAGATGATGCACACACACAATAACACACATAAAAAATGAATTTTATGCAATATATTCTTGAATAAATTTCATACATATCCTAGGAAATTCACATCTTATGACCCCAATCATCACATACAAGAAACGATCTGCCAATTCAAACAGAGTTCATAAACACGGATCGACAATTCAAGCATAAGTTAACAAAGAGTGAAATTACGATGATGGCCGCCGATCCAGTCTCCAATTCTTTCGCCGACGACTTTCTCTGAAGATGGCGAATCTTTTGTCGAAGAAGATGTCGCCTGCGTCACCTCTATGCACGGAAAAAAAATTATCGACAACAACGACGACCTCAAGTTTGATTTGGAAGACCGTCATTGAGTTGGATTTAGATCCGAGAATAATTCCTAATCGGCTTGATGGGCGGGGTAACGGCACGGTGATGAGAGACCGAGACATGGAGGCGTTGGTTGTGCAGAGAAGGAAGATAGAAGAGAAAGAGGACGGGGTAGGGATGGCGGTGATGAGAGAAAGGGGCGGCGGTGATGAGAGAAAGAGATATGGGAGCGTGGGATTGAAGAGAAGGAAGAGAGGAGAGAAATTAAAGAAGAAAAATAAAAGACGGACGGCCAGTGGTTAGTAATTAGGGTAAAAAAAAATGATATTATAGGAAATTTGTATTATTTATGGCTGAATAATAATATTTTTTTGGATTTATCTCAATAAGATGAAATTTTTTTGGACCCATCTTAATTGCACATGTCTAGTGAGGGGATTTTGTCGTTTTGTGTAATCTTTATATATAAAAGAAAGGTTTTTCCCCGAAATCCTAACCCCATTTTAGTAGAATATTGGTAACCCTAAGGGCATATTTGTACTCTTATATCTCGATCGGTTTTTACTAGAGCAGTTTTCCAGTCAGTTTTCACACGATTGATTACCCACATAATCTTCCCACTTTCCACTTATTCTCAACTTCCTATGTATTTAACAGTAATTATCGCCCTCAATTTTGAAATCGATTAAATAAAAAACAAAGGTGGTGTTTGCAAATGATTATTTAAAAAGCAGAAGTTAGTGATTGTGATTTAGGTGGTGTTTGCAAATGCTTTTTAAAAGTGATTATGCGGTTTTTTTTGCTCATAATCTGTTTTTAAGTGTTTGCAAAATCAACTTTTGCTTCTCTTAAAATAATCTGCTTTAATCTATTTTTTTAAAAGCACCCATAACCCTGCTTTTTCAATTTTAGTTCATTTTTCGAAATATTTGCAAACACCCCCAACTTTTAGAAATAAGCACTTAAAACTAACTTAAATCACAATCACTAACTTCTGCTTTTAAATAATCATTTGCAAACACAACCTTAAGTTAGTTTTAAGTGCTTATTTCTTAAAGTTGAGGGTGTTTGCATATATTCCGGAAAATGAACTAAACTTGAAAAAACAGGGTTATGGATGCTTTAAAAAAAATTAGCTTCAAACAGATTATTTTAAGAAGAGCAAAAGCAAAAGTTAATTTTGCAAACAACCGAAAAGAAAACAAATTATGAGCAAAAAAAAAAGCACATAATCACTTTCAAAAAGCATTCGCAAACACCAACAGAATATCAAGTAGCCCTCAATCACCTTCCACTTCCATTGTACAGGACCCAAAATCTCATTCACCGTACCACTTAAATCACAAAAAAAACTACTTGCAAACGGTATTTTTCTTAGGTTGCCCTATATCGTGTTATTCTGTGATTTACCATTGATTCTACTACTAACAGCCTTCAGGTTAAATTACAAATTATGATATTTTGAGTAGTAATTAAATAATTTTCTATTAGTAAAGCTAGATTTCTGTTCTCTCTTCAATTTTGTTCGTCTTCTGATGAGTACTTTAAATCCATTTTATTCTTGAAGAGAAGCGATAAAAGTTGTGCGGGATAAACAAAGGTCGGATTGCAATAATATCTTGCTGATTTTGTTACCATGTAAGAGATATTAATTCATTCAGTTCCCGTTGCTTTCAGGAATTCTCATGGGTATTTCATTTCAATTTCTATCTCACTTTATCTTATTTATTTGTTAAATAATTTAAATAATTTTGTTTATTCAATGCGCTGTAATTGTTTATGGAAGACAAGTAAATCTCATTTACTGTAGTTTTCGTTTACATGGATATGAGATATGTAAGCTGCTGTTATGTGCCTTTGCTCTACAAATCTGGCTATTATTGATTCTATGTTATTTTTGTTTTCCTGCTTTTGTGAAAACCAACTTTGAATATCTTATGTTCTCTTCTTTTTAACCCTTTCTTGAAACATAAAAAATTTGCATTCACAGGCATATTTTACCAGAGAGAAATATATAATTTATAAGAAACTATGCCAATAGACAGGATTGGAAAGGGTTTAATTTATATGGATGTTTGTTGATTTATATTTCTTCCATCGGTCGGTTTTGTTATTAGAATATGCATCATAATGTAGATAGGAGAACAATCGAGCTGTTTTGTTTCGTATTAGAATAATCAATTTTTAACTTCATTCAATTCCGCAATGTTTTTTTTTTTCACTCATGTATTCGATAGTCGCATAACAACAAAGTTTTCCGACTAAAATGTTTTTCTTTTTGTTTTTTGTTTCAGAAAATGATTGGATTTTTCATAGTGTAGATTTTCGTTCATAAAACATTATTTGTCTTTTCAAGATGTATTGCAAGGAAAAATGAAGTACTCTTTAAGCATTTGTGATGGCAAGGTCATTCTCGCCTGCTCCGATCCATCTGACCCTGAAATAGTTACATTTTTTTCCGTTGGAAATGGAATTGTAATTATTGAAATCTTGATTTTTGATTTCAACAGTGGATTGAAGTTGACAAGTTCATCACCAATGTGAAGGAGAAAGAGAGAGACGGTTTCTCAGTTATTGCTTTGGCTTTGGTTAAGAAATCAATTGGACAGGTAATGAAGCAGTCCATTATTTAGAGCCACTTATCGTACAGTACTTATAAAAATAAGTACTTGATTAACATTTATTTAGCTTATTATTATATTAAAAAAAAAAAGATTAATCTCGGTGAGATTAATAATTATTCAAACAAAGCATGAATTTTTTTGTTCCTAAAGCTCAATGATGGTAAGTTTTTCTAAAGCTTGACAATTACCATGTACAAAAAAGTATGTTGGGGACATAGTGTTCGTAAGTAAAAGATTTAAAATCAATAAATTTTCATATAGTAAATAATTTATTTATTTTACCAGTATCATAACACTTCTCTCATTCCAATTTGGTCTTAATATTCTCTTGAATGTACTCATTTGGTCTGGTGTTCTTTTGGCAGGTCTCAACTGTCTGATTCATTTTGCCTATGTTTTTTTTGGAAGGGCTCAACACTCTTTTGCTCCTTTGCTACAACAATACGGCGTAAGTACTTATTCTATTTATAATTTTTATCTTGGTAAAAAAACAAAAGTTTTCCAAAAAATCTATCAAGTTTATATAATCTTAATTTTAACATCTAATGTTTTAAAATTTTAAAACACTGAATATATTTTTGATTTAGTGGGTAGTTTTTTTCTGAACGTTTTATCTTTTTTCTACTAATAACCTAAATATTGGTTAGTTATAAGAGAGTTTCTCTACAGATAATGGATGATTTTTTAACATGAAAACCATAAGCATAATTGCTTTAGTTCATAGTTGTTTCTGGAATTTTGATTATATTCTTCTATCAACTTATATAGTGAGTATATATGGAAGTATTTTTCCTACTGATAGTTAAAGTGGGTGGTTTTTTTAACATGAACCATAAGGTCCATAACCATAACCAATTTAGTTGGGTTTTTTTTTTTCCCGGAAGTTTTATCATATTCTACTATTTAAGTGATTTTGTTTCTAACTCCAAATTTTAAAAATATTGTTAATATTGTCCGTAGGCGAGTTGTAGAAAATTATTATCAACGTCATTTTTATGTGGATTGTTTTCGGTTACAGTGGTTTAAACGAAGTCTACACCATAGAGATGATCTTAATGGATGAGAAGGTTGTTCCTAATGGTTTGATTCAATACATGCACTGAATAGTTATACGTTGAAGTTATACTTCTCTTATATTTTTTTCCTCTTTTTTATGTTTATTATAATGAGAAAATTTTGATATATTTCATATTTCTAATGCACATGTTCTCAGTATTATAATATTTGTTTTATGAAAGCCATGTTAAATACTTTAACATTTCTTTTATTGTTTTTTCAGAGTTTTATTTTATATAATAATGATGCGACTCTTTGAAGTAAATCATTGAAATAGATACCCGGACATGTTTTTGATACATACAATTTGTTAGATGATGGAGCTACTCATATATCTAGCCTCATGTTATTGAAGGTCAAAATTTCATAAGAAATGAATTGGCATGCATGATATTATATTATTTGTTTTATGATTGCGAATATGATGATTTTATTTCGTACCTAGACATTAGTAATTTCTTAAAATAGGTATATTGTGATTGTAACACATGTTGTAACCAGTTTTCATGTGTACCTTCGAATATTGGTTTATAGTTGAAGGAGGTAAGTGTTACACACCCAGCAGCTGAAGGGAAAATGTGCATTTAATCCATTTTGTCCCAAATATGCTTGAAGTATTGTTCGTTGCTAAGTAATTTGCTATGTTCCATTTTTTTTTTTTGATACTTCTATAGTATTTAATTTCTTTAATTTATTGTTTGGAGTTTACACATGTTACGGGTATGTGTCTCCTGATATTTGTGTTATTGTGTAGATATTTTATAGATAACGAATATTTTATAATTTTTTTCAAGTATGTAGAGTTTTGATCCATATTTACGTCAAATATTATCTTCCATTTTATATATGATGTGCGTTATGTTTTCAATAATTACTACCTCATCATTTTCATATCATATATTTAAAGTATCTTTTTATTCATATTTGAAAAAAAATCCACCGTGCAACGCACGGGACAAGATACTAGGCATAATTAGTTTATGTTTTTGTTTTTTGCTCTACTCTGTTTTTCTTTCTTTTTTTTTGGGGGTTTCTCTTCCTCTTTTTTTATTTTATTTTATTTTATTTTATTATTTTAGCCTTTAGATGGTTGGGTTAGGAAGCAAGAAGTATTGAACAAAGGACGGTTGCAGCAAATTAGCACATAGCATAACATTACAAGAAAAGAAATCGAAGCTGGGTGGCAATCATTATGGAATTTGTGCTGCGATTTCCGCATCTAAATGTTATTCCTCGTATGCCATGGCTTTCTCACCCTTCGAAGACAAAGAAGAACCGAATATTCAATACAATGGAAGACGATAACCGTCATACCCAATCCGCTATGGAGCGTGCTTCTCTTCGTTACCGGGAGACTCTTCGTCCTGGTATCTATGCTCATCAACATACTTACTTCCCATTTTCACTTGTTATTTTCATTCAGACATTTCTTCAATCACCTACGTGTAATAAGTTCCCAGAGTGCTTTGCTTCTGTTGTATTTTCTCAGTGGATACTAACTTCTTGTTCTATGAGGACCCATTACGGTGTTGTTTCGTTCCATTATAGATACTACATTCTTTTCATATTTACTTTTCATGATTTCAATGAGCTGCCAACAACTATATCTGCAAAATCTCAATTTTCTTAAGCTTATGAACGAAATGTCTGATTGTAGGATTTTGTTTGCATTAAAATGCAATTTGAAAAAGTGTTTGATAGTTATAATTTGGATTTGGCAGATCCTGTATTGACAGACCCATACATCAGATGCCTTGTACCAACTGATATTCAAATCGATGTGGATCTTGATTTGCAAAAGCACTGTCTTGCAACCAAGTTCATTGATGATAAATTGCTTAGCACAATAGACAAAATCGATGGGCTAAGGCAGGTTGATTTTGTTTCCACACCAAAAAAGCCAAAAAGTGTTGCTTTTGTTTCGACAAGTTTTGAAGTTTGTTGTGTCTTTATTTGTTGTAGGTTGTTTTATTGACAGATGGCATGGACACTCGTCCTTACAGGATTAATTGGCCGCCGTCAACCATTATATTTGATGTCTCTCCAGATATAACATTCCGAAGATCGACTCAAAATCTTCAAGGTTTGTAATCTACTACTTGTGTGTGTAAAGATGTTAATATTATTTAAAACCGTTCAAGAGAATAAGATTCATCGCAGTGCTTCTCTTGGTCGTTAAAAGTACGAGCAACATTTATATATTGGCCAATGCCATGTATCACAAGCTCTAATGGTGGCTTGACTGAATTTTGTTTTATATAGGACGAAAGCTTCAATTTGTATATTGGTATTTGTTTGATAAGAAATAGATTATGTGCTAACTGTACGTTTTGGGGGAAACAAATAGATGTAGGGGCTAAAATTCGAAGAAGCTGCTTGTTACTTCATGTACCATCTGAAACATCTGATATTGAACAAGTCCTATGCAGTAAAGGGTATAATGGTGCCAGACCTAGTTTTTGGGTTTTCCAGGTGATTATATAACCTAATTTTTACGACTTAGGCGCTAAATCTGGAGGTCAATGCAAATTGTGATTTATGTTACATTTATGTTGCAGGGACTTCCACTACAGACTTTGGGTAATTTTAAAGATATTTTGAGACTTGTAAGTAATTTAGCCATGAAGGGATCTTTGTTCGTCGGAGAACTTCCTAGTTCGTTTTTCGAAACTGACAAGGTTAGTTTAGTAGCAGCAAGCTCTAATTGATGTTTCTCTCTCTTACATAATAAATATGATATAGAGGAATGTTTGTTTGTTTGAATTAATGATACAGAGCACGAAAATGGAATGGATGGACAAGATTTTCACGAGCCACGGTCTAAAGGTGAAGATGATAGAGTATGATGAAGTTGCTAGAAACCTTGGGAAACAAGAATCAATACCCCATTGCCAAGAAAATGTACTTTTTGTTGCCGAGCAGCTGCAGTTTTCCGATGTTCAGGTTAGGAATATTCGACTTTTCTTTTGTTTGATTTTCTTAGTCGAGAATAAGACGTTGTTTAATTCCTTGCAGATGGAAATATGGAGGAGAGAGTTTGAGAGGATTGAAGAAGGAGATGAAGAAGGGTTTGAGGAGCTGTGATTTTTCTCCTAACTAAGTACCACACTTGATACTTTCATATTTTTGTTGTAAGCAATTAATATCTACCTACTAAGATTATACAGTACAAATTTCATACTTATTTTATTACTGTATGTCTACTTGTAGATTCACTGATTAAATTGTTTTATCACCCCAATAAGATTAATCACATTGATTTCTTAAAACTTTAATCAAATATTATATATTATTGAGTTAATTTTAGAAATTAGTAGTTGCATATTTGAATTGGTGGTATGAATTTTTGACATTATATATTTTTAAGACTAAAGTAGTTGCAATAACCAACAAAATAAAGAAGGCTCAAATCAATTAATTTGTTTGTGCCAAATTAAAACATTGTTTGCATAGAGATTGTACATCAACACTAGATTATTTTGTTAGGGCATCTCCTGTGTGTTGGGGGAGGGGTGGGGGGGAAGGGCTGATATGTTTAAGAGTAATAATATACGCATGTCAAATTAAATATTCAGGCACTCTTATACCATGATTTTTTACATTTTTACCATAACTATTTACCTTTTGTACTATTCCTACCCAATCCTATAAAATATAAAATTCAACATTCAAAGTGAAAAAATTTAGATATTTAACAATTTTTGCGATGGATCCAAACAACTTAGACCCGAATGTACGTTTTTTCGTTTTTTCCCACAACCTTATCTGCTCGTGTGAATTTACGCGAGCACTTGGCAAGTGCTCGTGTAAATTCACACGAGGAGATGAATTTTTATTTATTCATGTGCTCGTGTGAATTGACACGAGCACTTGCCATGTCCTCGGCCGAATTCACACGAGCACATTAACAATTTTTTTTTTAATATTCTCTCGTGCGATTTTACACGAACAGGTGGCACCTGCTCGTTTAAAATCACACGAGCTATTTAATTTTTTTTAAAAAAATTCTAAAAAAAATTTGTTTTTTTTTTAACCCACTCGTGTGATTTCACACGAACAGAGAAGGTATGCTCGTGTGAAATCACACGAGCAGAACGTCTCTGTTCGTGTGAAATCACACGAGCAACACAATTTTTTAATTTTTTTTTTTTGAGTTTTATTCTTTAGTTTTATAATTTGCTAACTACATTAATATAAAATAGGAAGTATACATAGATGTGGATGAATTTAGATATTGAAACATTCGAGCTACATGATTACAGTGAATTTTTTACAATTTCGACTGCATTTGATAGTAAAGATGCACTAGTCGAGTGGGCGATGAATATGGCCATCAGTCAAGGACATGAGATTAGGCGACAGTCTTACCACGAGGGCCGACAATATTTGACTTGTAAAAGAGCCTATAAGAGACGAGGAAAAAATGCAGAGGTCAAAACAAGCCGGAAGTCCGGTTCAATAAAGTGTAAATGCCCTTTTGCGCTATGGGGTAAAGAGGGTCGTGATGGATTATGGCGCCTTACCATCAAAGATGGCAATCACAATCATTTTCCTCATAAATATCCACAAGGACTACGTTCGCTAAGTCGCCTGAGTGAAGAGCAACGAGAAGTGACAAAGATACTGAAAAAGAGCCATGTGAAGCCGAAGGAAATTTTGCATCATCTGAGAGAGATGAATCCGGATACGGCTGCGGCCTTGAGAGATGTGTACAATGAATCACAGAGAATTAGACGAGAGGAAATGAAAGGAAAAACAGTTATACAACATCTGTGGCACGAACTAAGTGAGAGTGGATACATCAAATGGCATCGAACAAATCTAGCTGGTGATGCAGTGCAAGACGTTATGTTTGCGCACCCTGATTCAATAAAGCTTTTGCAGTTATTTCTAAACGTCATCCTGATAGATTGCACGTACAAGACTAACATGTAATAATTATTTAAATGTGAATTACATTTATTATATTATATATATATATATATATATATATATATATATATATATATATATATAAGAGTTGACTAAATTATAATTACCTTCATGTAGATATGAAATGCCTCTTTTGGAGATCATTGGGGTTACTCCCGTGGGAAGGAACTTCACTTTTGCCGTTGCTTTTATGTCACGTGAAGATGAGGACACTTATGCATGGACATTGCGATGTTTGCGAGACATATTACCAATCGGGATAGAACCAGAAGTGATACTGACAGATCGTGAGTTGGGCCTACTGAAAGCATTGCCAAACGTGTTTCCACATTCGCATCACATGTTATGTTTATATCACATAAACAGAAACGTTGAGGCAAACGCATCCACAGAGACTGTTCATCCCACCGCGGGTGGCAATACCCAATTGGCGGTACATGTTTGCTAAGCATGCCGAAGCCCACGAATACTTGCCGACATTATCGAGATCGTTGGTAAAATGGATCCACCACGGCTTCATGTTACACGCTGTTTTGTCTACAAACAAAACAGACCCAAGCAGAAACATCAAGTAGCCCTTCATCTTCTTCTCGTCTGTGGTGGAGGGAAGGGTCAACTGATCTCTCACCTTAACCCAACCAACTCCCTTGTTTCGAAACATCTCATTGGTGTCCATCAGACCGACACCCAATAGAGATGCAAGACTCTGTGAGCACTCTTCTACCGGGCGAATTTCAGACACTGGCGGTCCGTCCAGCCGCAACGCCAGGATGAAAGCGACATCGTGGAGCGTGATCGTCATCTCGCCCCATGGCATGTGGAAACTGTTCGTCTCCGGCTGCCACCTGTCCACGAAAGCTAGCATGAGGTTCTTGTTCATCCTCTTTAGAAAACAGTCTTGTAAGTGGTAAAGACCTGTTGCCTCCAGCCTCGCAATCATCGTGTTATCGTGCGGGCCGCGGTAGTCCTCGAGTGCTTTGCTCCTCGACTCGCACCGTGTAGTTTCACGGCGCTCCTGAAAAATATTGCATGTATTGTTAGCTAAAAAAAATGAATAATATAAGAATTATGTAAAGCACGTGTTGACAGAAAACTTACATATCCTTCCCAAATGTACATCGCTATATGCGACTTGAACCATCGCATAAACTCGTAATTTTGTAGCCCTCCCTCGCACGGACCCTCCAAGTACGCCGGACCAGGCAGCTGCGGAAAGGGTAAGGCACGACCAACTCTACGACCCTGATATACATCTAGCTCATCATCTTCCTCCGTCTCCTCGTCAGTATCCACATTATCGGGATTGTTGTTGTGGTCATCATCGTCGTCGGCATGTGGCAATGTACTACGAGCTAGCTGGAGGTCGCGTGTAGGTCCACAGGGTCCGGCTCCAGCTGCAACAGCTTCTCGTCTCAGTCTCTCTTCTTCCCGCTGTAACGCTGCTTCTCAAGCTAACTGCTTTCTTCTACGGGAAGAAGCAAGGACATCTCGGTCTCCAATGCGATCCGGATCTTCCGGATTGTTCCCCTTCCCGCTCAAGGCTTTTCATTAAGCTCTTGCCTTTACCGACAACTTGACTCATAAGACTTTTCCCCCGGCCTCCTGCCATCTACAATTGAAAATAAGCACTTTATTAATATTTCATATAATAAAAAAAAAGCATTTAAATAATGAAATGAAAAAAAAAAAAAATTAAATTGTTGTGCTCGTGCAAAAACATGCGAGCATTTCAACAGTGCTCGGCAGATTTCACACGAGCACTGTTGAAATGCTCGCATGTCTTTGCACGAGCATCTTATAATTCAAAAAAAAAATTTCTAGAAAAAAATAAAAAAAAATAAAAAATAAAAAATGCTCGTGTAAAAACACGCGAGCGGTTGAAAAGCGTTCGTGTGAAATCACACGAGCCCTTTTCACCCGCTCGTGTGTTTTTACACGAGCAATTAAAAAAAAATATATGAAATGGCCTGCTCGTGTGGATTTAGAGGAGCGCAGTGGATGCGCTCGTGTAAATTCACACGAGCAGGCCAAAGTCCGATTTTTTTCGTTTTTTTTTTCTGATTCATAATCTACATAACAAGAGGATCGTAAAAACGTAAAAATTACCTCCGATCTGTTGACGATTTGCACGGGCTTTGCGAAAGAAAATCGAAAGGTTGAGAGAGTTTTTGAGTTTTTTCACTTTTTGTTTTTTGAAGAATGGTAAAAAATGTGCCTGACTGTTTAATATGTGCCTGCACAAATCATTTCAGTATGATTAATGGGGGCTGGGGTGGGGGGTTGGGGTGGCTGGGGGTGTCATTTGAGCCCAGGGAGAAGCCCTGGGCTCTCACTATCCGGTGTCTCACCTTTCACGTATGAGATTTTTGTTCCATTTTTTTTTTCTTTCTTCCACATTAGTATTTTCTTTTTTATTTTTTTCTTTTGTTTTTTTGTATATTTTCTTTATTTATTTTAATTTATTTTTAATTCTTTTTTTTTCCTTTTTTGTTTCTTTCTTTTTTCTTTATTTATTTTCATTTTATTATTAATTTCTTTTATTTTACTTTAGTTTTCTCGTTTTTTTTCTCTAATTCGATCGTTGTAATTTAAAATAGTAATTTTATTGTAAATATTCTATCAATATTATTATTATTATTATTATTATTATTATTATTATTATTATTATTATTATATGGTGAGAGTGGTGTTGGAAAAAATTAGAAGAAAGAGATTGGTCGGCTGGACGAATGATGGGTTGGGGTCGGGGTCGGGAGAGCCCGGGGGAGCTGCCCCATCGACAGGAGATGCCCTTATGTTGTTGATCTCTCAAAGTGGGAGTGTAATCACAAACTTAGTTTAATTCCCTAGTCTCAAAAAGCACAAGCAGAGGAAGAAGCAACAACAATTTCTGAATGACTACTCTATAATAGCATTATAATAAGTACAAACAAGAAAGAAAAAAGAAAAAGAAAAAAAAAAAAACAGAAAAGGAATAAAAGAAGAAGATGAAAATCCAACAGACCCTGAGCTAAAGCAGCTAAATGGAGGAAACATAATTATGGTCGAAATTAGAACAGTTCGGGCAAACATAAAAGTTAATAATGGGGAAATCAGCAGATGCAATACCCACTGAAAATTCAAGATTTTCACCACTTGTCTTCTTGACCTCCACAATGTTTAGCCATACAAAATACAGTTTGACGCTCACCCCAGATAAATTAGTCAACTTGTCTTTATAGATGTACCCGCTGATTTCGGGTTTGTACTTCAATTCATACGAACCTTCCAAAGAGAAACTGCACGAACCGTTTAAATATGCATTGAATTTGCCGGAACAAGTATCAAGATCGTAATGTGTTACCCCTTTTGGGAGAATCCCTACTGGAAATCCGTACGATTCGATTGCTTCGTACGCCGTGGGAGCGGTGGTGGTAGTGGCGGTGACGGTGGCGGAGAGAAAGAAAACAAATAGGATGAAGAAGGCGGTGGTGGTATTTCGGAAATTCCGAGCCATTCTTGTGGTGCGTGCGGTGGGTTCTGGATTCAATTTTGTGTGTGTAATTTGGTAGTAGGTTTAATAATTTGTTTGTTTAGAGTTTAATAAACAGACGGCAACAATAGGTCGGTGGGTTGAATTTGAGACAATCTCAAATTTTGTAATCCTTATCCAAATATTTTTACACTTGATATTCCTCCCGCTTTTGTTTTCTTCGATCTCCTTTAATTTTTTATTTTATTTTTTCCACCATTCACAAACATATAACATTGTATCATTGGATTTCTCTTCTGGGTAAATTAAAATGTTAGATATCACAAAAATTAAATATTTAAAAAAAAAATTAAATATCAGTCAAAGTCATGGAAAACGAATTAAACAATAAATAAGGATAATATTCACAAATCTTCTCCTATTAGTAGGGGATAAAATTGCTAATGTTATTATCTCTGCTATTCATTTATCTTTTTTTTTGTAGAACACAACTTGAATCGAATCAAGAGAAAGAAAAGGTCCAAAAAGAAATATAAAAAAGAGGAGTTAAGCTATTATTAAGAGGAAGATTACAGCAACCATACATTAAAATAACTTATATCTCCTAAAATCATGGTTGTGATTAGCAAGCAGATATCACTACTAATTAATAATCAGAAGCTAATTAAAGTAGTAATTAATCCAAAATAAAGGTGAAGGGCTTGCTGAATTAATTAATATATATCCCAGCGGATCGGAGCGGCTAATAATACTAATTAATAGTAGTCTTGGCAAGGACATTGCTACTACTGAGTGAATAGAATACACAGTCAAATCCACAACCACATTGTGGGCTCTCGTAAAAATTATCAACGGGGAAAGTGGCGGAAGCAATACCAACGGAAAGATCTAGTTCATCATCATCCCTAGTGACCTCAATAATATTAACCCAGAACAAAAGAACCTTCACTTGAATACCGCTCAGATTCTTAATCTTGTCTTTTGAAATGGTGCCACTTATTTTGGTCTTGTACTTGAGGTCGTACCCATCTATTGTCAGGCTGCAGCTCTTGTTTAACTTCACACTGAACTTGCCGCTGCTCTCCTCAACCTCGTAGCTCGTCACTCCTATCGGCAGCAGCCCTTGTGGGAAATCGTACGATTCCAGAACTTGGTAAACACTCCTCGTCGTTGAATTTGAATCGCCGATGATAAAGGCAACGGAGATTATTAGGAGGATGCATTTCGTTGAACCCATATTAATAATGATTTCGATGCTTGTGATTGTTTATTATATAGTATAGACTATAAATAGAGGCCTAGGGTTTGATTTTTGTTCTTTCTTTTTTATTGATAATAACAAAGTAAAGTTTTGGAACTTGGGAATATAATAGATAGGTAGATTTTTGAGATAATCTTTGATAATTAACATAGTAGTGGTTGGTTGGTGTAGAATTTCCAAAGGATGGATTAGGTGAGTTTTGTGGTCTTAAAGTGCCGACTGGTAGTTGTAGCTTCTACTATTTAATTTCTACTGTAATTAATGGAGTACTATTTGGCATTATATTTCTTATTGAGTTAATAATAGGGTAATTTTTTTGTAAAAAATATATATATAAAGCTAATTAGACGGAGTAAATGAACACGACAAAAAAATCCAAAGTTTGGTTGGAAGAGCCAAAGTGCAAAAGGCAAAATAAACATTTCTATCACTATAAACTGCCAATTTACTATTTTCCATTTATTTATAACATGATTTAAATTAACAAAAGAAAAGAAAACAAGTGCCCTAAAAAACTTTGTCTATGTGTTTTTCATTTTTAAATTGGCCATCAATAATCCAAAATTGAATCGAAACCTGTCACCATAAGAATGGAAGAAGTTGTAAAAAAAGAAAAAGGAATGGAGGTTGTAAGTTGCTATTGAACACAAGGTTTTACAAAGAAATAACACAAAACCAAGAAATAATTCCAGAGAAGATGCATCCTTGCGTGAAGTAATTGGGTGGAAATGTTTGAATTTAAGAAAATAAATTGATAGATTAATTCAAATAACTCTGGACTGGATGATACAAAATTAACACAAAGTAACAAGTAAGGATATGAATTCATTGTACAATTGAACTTGAACCCATCTATGCAAGTTTAATATATTTATTATTATGAATTTGAAATTCCCCCACCTCCAAACAAAGATGAGTATTTTTATCATTCAAATAATTCCATGTAAATATAATATTTCTTCTCCATCCCACAAATAAAATAACATTATCAAAAAACTAAAAAGGAAGAGGGCAATAACAATCTACAATTACCCTACAAATTTGTTCATAGAAGCTGCGTGCCTCAGCATATACATTTTATATCCATCGAGACCATCTTCAAACTCGTCACTCATAACCGGTTCAACCAAAACAAACCAGACTCAACACAACATTTTCATCAATTTACCATTTGAAGATCCAAAATAATGTATCAACAAAGACATGCCCTCAAGAATTATGAAATACAAAGTAGACAAATTAAATTCATACATACAAGAATGATTTCCAATTCTTCCACTTGAAACAACTATGCAATAATAGCCACAATTATTAGAAATCAAGAATCTCTAGAGAATTAACACAAGAACAAAAAATGAAAAGGCAAATACAAGGAAAACATACAGTTTTGAGCGATTTCAGTTCATCTCCTTGAGTCTTTTTATCAATGTGTCTAGAGACTTCTTCTTCGGGTTTTGCTTAGCACCTCTAGTTCCAAAAGAACCAAACAACCGATCCGATTGATCCCTCAATTTCTCAGAAATGGCAACCACTTTCCTGTAGTCCAGTGCATAGTAACTCCTCTCCCTGATAACTGGATTCAAAAAGTTCTCCGGGTGATTACTCAGAAGCAAATTAACCATTTGCCTCGACTCAAGCAGACCCGTTTTCAATTGATTTGCATCTGCCTCAGACAAAAGAGGAGATTGGCTCTCTGCAAATGCTTCCAACAGCCTAACATCAACATCGAACCCCATAATAGAGTTGACGTTGAACCTTTTAACAGACTCCGCCAATAGAGCACCAACAATCATCTCCGATATATGAGCAAGAACTTCTTGCAAAACCCGCTTCAAAACCTGAACAGGCAAAACCTGCTGTGCAGTTGAAACCAAAGTTTCGAGGAAAATAATCACCTCGTTCGAATATTCATTCCCACCCTGTGGAGGTTCATCAGCCATCCAATTCACATTTTCAATCAATGTAAGGAAACCATCAACTTTTTGCTTCAACAAACCAGAAAGCATCTCTTCAGCTGCATCACGGGCTTTTATCAATGGAAACTGCCTCCTCCCTCTCTCAACTATCCTCAAAGGAATACCCGACAGCTGTGCAGCATGACGAAAGAAGAAATCACAAGCCCGCTCAAAAACTGCCATATTTGCTGCCATCTGCATAGCTTGGGTAACCCCACTTAACGAACCGTTAATAACTTTCAGCAAAGCCCCATCCAAGACCTCAATCAACAGCCTGTCCAAGTACTTTTTAACCACATCGTAAAACTCAAGCTGCCCACCGTATGACATGAAACTCACAGAATCCTCGATAAAGGACCGAACAATTCTACAGCAATCAGGAACTGTAGACGAAAAAGGAGCAACGTAAGGGAATGCGGGCATGATGTTCGAAGTTTGTATCTGAAACGAAAGAACATTCATCGAATATTCGTACTCCTTCTTCATATACATCTGCTCAAACTTATCAGCAGAAAGAGCCTCAGCGACCTGCTTACGGCAATCGGACAACAACAATTCGTGATACTTATCCCTATGCTTGCTCAAAACATCAAGCAAAGCGTCAATTGGATAACCAAATCTACGCAATGTGACACCAAGCAAACTCACATAATCCTTAATCAACAACAAATGATTCGCAGTTTGCATTCTTGAAAATTGGTCCTCCAAAACAGAACACATCTTGCTCACAGCAGTATCCCACAGATTCTCCACTTCAATCTTTGAAATTAACCCTCCACCAGTCCTCAAAACCCGATCCTCCACTATAAAAAACCCGGCAATTTGTGCGAAAAATGTCTGGTGAGACTCGAGAAACGGAGTCATTGAGGATACTTGGAAATCAGAAGTCAACTGCAACTTCCTATTCTCAAAATAATACTGCTTAAACCTGTCCTGAAGCCCTAGAGTCTGATGTATATGATAAGCCCTGTACAAAGGAGTCAAGTCAAACCCTGAAATTCCATTTCCATTACCGCCGTTACTTCCATCAACAACTCCGTCAATCTCATCGTCATCTTCTTCTTCTAAAGCATAAACACAATCCCTCAAGCTAAGACGGCTTTGCTCCTCGGCTTGGCGCTGCTTGATACGAAGCTCTTCTTCTCTCTGACGCGCAGCCGATGCTTGACCGATGGCTAGCTGACCTAGATTTCGGCTAACAGTACGGATCTCCACAAGCCAATCCCCAAACTCTTTACTAACCTTTCTCTCAATGTGAACCCTAATCGAGGGGATCTGCTTCTCCAACATCCTTTTAAGAGTAGACGACGGCGTTTCGTGAAAATTAGATTCGATGGAGTCCAAGGATTTCAAGGCCATGTAAAAGTTGTTTTGGGAGAGATGGAAATTGGCACGGGCGCAGAGCTCCATGATCTGAACGCAGGTGTTGAGGGAATGAATAGCGAGAGCGATGTTGGAACACTTAGTTTTGGCTTCAACGAAGGCGTCGAGGGAGGTGAGGAGTGGTACGGCGACGTTTTGAAGCTTGGAGTTGGAGTTGGAAAGAGAAGATTTGAGTGAATCGACATCGGATAAGAGGGATCGGAGATCATCTACGGCCATGATGAAGTCCTGGTAGTGAGCACGGCAGACATCTTCGATCTCCGATTCTTTCGATTTTGAGAAGTGTTTCAGGTGCTGGAGCAAGGTTTCCGGTTTCCCTGAGGCGAAAACTTTCCGAACGAAGGACCCGAGATCTTCGCCGTTGCAGATTGCCGAGGAGAGGAGGAGCAGCTCTTGTTTTTCGGCACTGTCGCCGTTATCGGAAGCCGACGGAACAATTTTCCGACGGGACTTTGTTGAGTTCATTGCCGATTGCGGCTGAGATTTTCTAATTTGGTATTATTGTTCAGACAGTAACCGTTCACGACGGGCGGCGTTGAATGAGGAGGGGATTTAGAGAAAATGTTGTATTAGTTGACACTTTATATATTATTTTGTGGAAGCCGCGTTACATAATTAGATCTCTTTTTTAAATTATTTTTGTTCCATATTATCTCATTATATAATTATTTTACATTTATAATATCACATTAATTGTATAATTATTAATTTTATCCTTATTAACTATCTCCAACACTCTCTCACATTAATTATTGGTAAGGGCATTTTAGTATAAGAATATATATTTTTCTAAAATTAAGCAACATTTATTAAGATTCTTAATCCTTGTGCACAAGATAAAAACGACAATTAAAAAAGAACGAAGGGAGTATTCTTTTTCTTTGTATAAATATTAAAACGCCACCGAAATTAGGAACATAATAAGTGACATTTCTTTACCAAAATGTTCTACCAAGTGGGTACCCTATCGAGCTCGAGCCTTATAGAATTTCTATGGGAATTTCAATGCCAAACGGACATGGCTCATTACACTACCGTGCCGAATTATTTTGGCAGAGTAACAATAATCAATTTTATTATGACATTATTACCTATCATACCGAAATATTAATAAATAAAAATTATTTTTTTATTCAAAAAAAATAATTTTGATGTGAAGGGATGGAGGTTCATGGGAAGCATCTTATCAGATAATTTAAATGTCTTCATGTTTTAAAAACTTTTTACTTCAATTTTTTAACATTAGCACTTTGGTCAGAATTTTTGTATCAAACATTTACATGCAATTGTCAATGAAGACATATAATGGTTTAATATTATTAATGAATGTAGACATTTTGAAAATTCATTTGCTTCTAAGAGCAATTCAATTTTCGGTAATAGTTATTACCTATTGTAATGCATCGAAATTTCGATATGTCGAAATATTTGGTAGTGGATTGTTATTGAACTCCATAATTTAGAAAGTTTAATAATGCTAGTGGTAAAAGGATTATGGTAGGGAAACCCTACCAAACCCATCGTTAAGTAACAAGACATGACCCCCGAGCGGAACCGACGGATGTGGTGTGGATCGCTTCAATTCGACGGTTCACGGGCCGATTTGAACGATCTTATTTATGTTATTGATTTTTGAATTTTGATAATTCAATTTTTTTTTTTAATTAGACGGTTCAAATATTTAGTTGACCATTTACGCGTCGACCCGCTAATTCAAGCAACGAACATATAATGTGGGTAGTTGATGATCAACAATCAACATGTCTTGACGAAAATTAAAAAGATAGTCATTAACTAACTGCAGACCAAGCTACTGAGTCGGAATTGTTGGCTTGATAGGTTGGAAAACCCCATATTTAACCGATCCGTATATACATGGTTGATCACATTTTTCGTTTGGGTTTCGATCCCAGTCCAATAGGTACCATATTCATGTCTAATATAAGATTGTATTAGTATTAATAGACAAATGCCTCCTGACTTGAAAATTTTGGAGATTAAATTTTAAATTAACAGTCTAAATAAATTTTTCATTAATTTAGATCTAAAATCAACGTTCAAAGTAAATTTGGGTTATATCAAAATCCGTAATAAATTTAGGCTTTACATATATATTAAGTGGGTTAACGAAAATATAAGTAAATTTCTATTTTTTGGAATAGCTATATGAGCTCAACTCTAACCCGAATAAATTATGTTGCAAGTATTCAAATCTATCGACCAACACTTCAAGTCAAGAAACTCAACTTAAGTCTATAAAAGGAGGTATCACACACTCACATACAAATACGTACACCAACCATCATAACCATTATGGAACAAAACTCTCAAACCTCGAGAGCTCACCCAACGAAGTATTGCAACCGCGGAGGTTCTACATCTGTATCAAATGCACCAAATCTACAAGACCTTGAAATCTTAAATCGATTTCAAGGTGGTCACACTTTCTTCCAAAAATCCCGGAGGAAATCACGTCTTCAATTAAAGAATAAGTTTCAACCCTTGAATTAAATTTAGGAGGATAATTATGAGGTTTATTCAAGGACTATAGCCCTTTTTATTTTAATAATATTATTTACGTGTCCTTATCATTTTTGTCTTTAATTATATTTTAGCAAAAATGATATTTGTCCCTTAGTTTCCATGTTATCAAGTCGGGCCCCATCAAGGCCTCCGTCGTCATTCTGCTATCATCGGCCTTCGAGTGGAAGATGGTCGTTAGAAACCGCCCAAATGTGATGGTGGTTCGATAGGACTTTGTTCAGTAGACGGAGGTGGTGAGATGTTACCTTCTGGCTAATTCTATGTCAAGTGATTTAAGTGTGAATCTCTATGGACGACGTTAATATGATGTTGCTCAGATACTAGTCACAAAGCTCTTGAATCTATAACCTCAGGTGAATCATTCACATGAATGCAATGGATCGGCATCACATGCTCGAGGTGGCTATGAAGTAGAAATTAACGCGTCAAGTAAAAACACACACATTCAAGTAGAATCCCTTGCAAAAATCTACAAACAATGCATAAGAAAATAAAAAGTACCAAGGTAGAACATACCTCAAATAAAGAATACATTCACATATTTATAGTTGAATTCAAAGTCTTTGGCCTTTGTTAGATTTCATAAGAAATCATATATAATAATTTTAATTAGGCCTATATATATATATATATATATATATATATATATATATATATATATATATATATATATATATATATATATATATATATATATATATATATCATCATTTTTCTGGGTAATGGAGAAACACACAAAATATTATATAGGTGCACCGTGTAAAATGTTTATTCTCATATAATAGTTTGCAAATTAGATCGATATAAATTAATTTAAGCATATGCTATGTGTTACAAGCTCGTTCTAGAAAACTTCGACACGAGATTTTCAAACTTAGGTAATTGGAACACTACACTTTCTTACTTCACCAAATAAGTCACCTCTTGTCAGGCCTGGACCAAAAGGCAGACAAACAAGACCTACGCCTTAGGCGTCCTAAAAATGTGATTTTCTAGGGACTTTCAAATTTAATATTTAATTTTACTATGTATTATATAATGTATAAAATTTTATTTATATTTAATTTTCCCTTCTTTCTTTAACTGTTTTTACATTTTTCGTGAAGTATATTTTTATAAGGGGCCTTCAATTTAATGTTTAATTTACTATATATTATTTAATGTTTTTTTATGAATAAGTCCCTGAACAATTATCTTTATTATTCTAGGTTCAGGGGTGATATATTTTTCACCAATAAGTCAATTCCTTTAGTATGTATTATAAATAAGGGGTCATTAGCAATAAACCCCTCATATAGCTAAGAAATGGTGATATGTTCATCCCTTAAATCTTCCTTTGTGATAACCCCTAGCATTATTTATTCCAATAATATCCTTCACTTACATAAATATACATTAATATTATTTGAATTGCATTTATTATTTTCGATTTTTTTTTATTTTTTAATATTTTTTTTCTATAAAAATATTTAAATTTTCTTTTCTCTGATTTTTTTTTGATAAGTTTACTACGTCGAATATAACTACCGTCGAATATATTTACCATGTGACTATTGTTATCTCTAGTCACATTTCTTCTTTATATTTACCATATTTGTAATGAACGAATATAAAACAACTTCAATCCACAACCACAATACATTCACACATAATCACATGCATTTCTTTAACAAAAACAATCATCAGTATCATTATACATCTAGAAAAACCTACAAAGCTTATATGACTATATATAACAATATATGTGACTATTTATATAACTACGTGAATATAAGGATATAGTCATAGAATTTTAATCATGTAATATGTCTGCATCAGTTGATAGTAAGTAACAAAAAATGTTGCTCAAAGGTGAAAACATACAAAGAAAACATCAAAAAATGGATAAAATGTAAACGGTTGATCAATACACATGCTAAGTTGGCAAAAAATAAGCAAATGGTGTGAAATATGCAATCAACACATTATATTACTATATGTGACTATGAGCACTATTGTTTGCAAAATATAGCAGGCGTAATTACGCAACTATACATGACTATTATGGCTCTATTATGGCATTATACAGTCAAAATTCATACAATCAAGTGGTACTTACACCCATATATTCCCAGATAAATAAAACAAAGTCAGAACAACATGAAACCCGAAAAAGTATAATCACAGAGTGTCAATGTATACAATCATGCTCTAGGATCGGAAATAACAAAAAAAATCACAAAAACCAATAAGATGCAGAATAATTGAAAATGAATATATGCATTCATAACAAACAAATAATAGAACTGAAAATTCAGATCCATAACGACTTCTATTGGTAGTTCGACAATTAATTCAAGAAAAAAATGACCAATTAATATTGTAAATATTACCAATTAAAATTTACCCAGTTGAATATGACTATAGTCAAAAAAATTATTGCAAAATTTCTTCATTGTATGTGCAAATCATTTTTTTATGTTTGTATTAAAGGGTTTTAAAATTTCTAACTATAACATTGCTTTATTATTATCTAATAGTTGAAAATTAAAATATTATACCTTTTTTAATTGGGCGAATGGCAAATAGGCCAATCACATGGGACTTAAATGCACATTGATCCCCAAAAAAAAAAAAAAAAAAAACAGTCTTTCAAATAAATTCATCTCCATGTCATTAGTCTAAAATACCCTCCATATCAATTCCATCCATTATGCTCTTACTTCCTTAATATTACACATTGACCCCAGATTTAAACAAATATATCACATTAACCCCCAAAATAATATTTTTTTTTTCAGAAATTTTTTTTTTCCGGCCAGATTCCGGCGTTGACCTTTTTTTTTTTTGAAAAATTTTTTTTTCTGAATTTTTTTTCCGACCGGTCAACTACCGTGTTGACTTTTTTTATTTTTTCGATTTTTTTTCTTAGAAACAAATATTTTAATTAATATTACTGTCTTGGCTACTAAATTACTGTCTCATATAGTAATATTGTTGTTTGGGATAGTAATATTATGAATATTATTTTTCCGAACAGTAATATTATTAATATTATTGTCTGAGACAGTTAAATTACTGTTGGAGACAGTAATTTAGCAGCCAAGACGGTAATATTAATTAAAATAATCTTTTTTAAGAAAAAAAAATTCAAAAAAAAGAAAAAAGTCAATTAACAGTTAAATTATTGTCTCCAACAGATAAATAACTGCTGGATACAGTAATTTAGCAGTCAAGACAGTAATATTAATTAAAAAAAAATAGTTAAGAAAAAAAAAGTCAATTAACTGTTAAAATACTGTCTCCGACAGTTAAATAACTGCTGGAGAAAATAATTTAGCAACCAAAACAGTGATATTAATTAAAAAAAAAATTGAAGAAAAAAAAAGTCAATTAACAGTTTAATTACAGTCTCCGACAGTTCAATAACTGTTGGAGACAGTAATTTAGTAGCCAATACAATAATATTAATTAAAAATTTTTTTTTAAGAAAAAAAAAAAAAGTCAACGCCGGAGACCGGCGGTCAACGACGGCTGACCGACGGTCTTCGGTGGTGGCGGGTCAAAATTGAAATTAGGGTTAAAATTGGTTAATTGATGAATTGGGCTAAATTGGGGTGTAAATCATGAAATTGGAGTTGAATTGGGTTTCAATGAATTGGGGGTAATTTTGGTATATAAAAAATGATTTTCCTTATGTGCAAATAAGTTTGAATGAGCTGGATTTATTTGAAAGACAAAAATGTTGAATGTCCCGCTTTTAATTAAGTGCCCTTGTCATGGGCATATTTGTCATTTGCCCTTTTTAATTACATGAACTATAAAATATCATATAAAAGTATTTTTATATAGATTTATTTAGTAGAAAAAAATTTGAAAAAAATCTCAATTTCATTCGTCGCCTGGAGCTTCCCGTGACCAGCCCTGCCTCTTGCGGCCCTATACAGCACCATTGCTTGACCTTTTTATTTAATTTGAGATATCCTTTTCATTTGATTCTTTGTATGTGATTAAGATGACTTATTTATTGTTTTTTTTTTCTTTTTTTTTTTTTTTTTTTCCCCTCTTTGAGGAAACTCCCTCATTACTTTTTTTTTAATGGAGAGAGGTTCAAAATATTTCTCTTCATTTGAGAAAAGCCCACACTCGTTTTGAGCTATTATTTTTTCCAGTTTTGTCCTGCCCGCCACATCATCACTGGGTCACACGCTCAGTAATTTTTTTTATTTTTTTTTCGTTTTCCGTTTTTTTTCCCTCCTTTTCTGTACCAGTTTTCTTAATCGACTATGGAGCATAGTCGATTAGCCTTAATCGACTATGCTTCATAGTCGATTAAGGAAATTCTTTAATTTTTTAATTTTTATTTTTTATTTTTTTTTCTATATCAGTATATTATTCAACTATGATGAAGCATAGTCGATCAAAAGTCTGCTATTAAAAATAGCAAATCAAAACTGCAAAAAGAAAAATCAACTATATTTTACAAAAAAACAAAAAATATAAGAACATTATAATTGATTTATACAATTAGAATCAATAAACAAAAAAAAAACAAAAAAAAAAGGAAAATTGGAATCGATCAACTTTAATCGACTACCAGAGCATAGTCGATTAAGAATCTGCTACTAAAAATAACAAATCACAACTGCGAAAAAATGCAAAATCAACTATATATTACAAAAACCAAAAATATACAAACATTATAATTGATTTATACATTTGGAATCAATAAACGAAAAATCCAAAAAAAAGTAAAAAGAAAATGGAGTCGATCAACCTTAATCGACTACCAGAACATAGTCGATTAGCTTAATCGACTATGAATATGTTCATAGTCGATTAAGGTTTCAGCATGCGCGGAATTCTCTACACGCGCCGTTACCTGTCTAATCCACCAAAAAATCCTAAATCTGCCTCCACATCGTCACCACACCGCTGCCACAATACACTATTCAACCAATCCCTAACAAGAATAAAATAAATTAATTAAATAATTCATACAAAAAAACACAAATTAGCATTTCAATATCCAGAAAAAAGAAAACATAAACGATTAAAGTTATTTGTCAAAACCAACATCAAAAAATAATTAAAAAAAAAGAAAAAAAAATAAGCAAATACCTTCACGAACATCAATTGGAAAAGTGATTTTCTCATGCCTCATCCTCATAGCCGTCAACCCACTGCATCTTCAACGACGAGCGACAATCATCATCTTCAACGTCGTCGGTGGAAACCACCGCCGTGAACTACAGATCCATCACCAGCCTTCACGCGGCGGCGGGAGGCGGTGACAAGCACTCTCCACCACCACCACCAACATCGGTCGACGTCTTGCCTTTCTTCCGAATTTCAGTTGAGAAGAGAAGAGAGAAGGGAGAAGAGAGAAAACGAGAAGACGAGAAAAGAAGAAGAGAGAATGGCAAATAGAAATGGGTTAGGGTTTTGAAGAGATTTAATATTAATAAGGTTGGTTTGAGAATTATTAAAATAATATTTGGGTAGGATATTAGCTAAGGGTGTTTTCTCTAATTATTTTTGGGATGAGGTGTTTCCTTAACTCATTTTCCTAGATGAGGGGGTTCTTGCTAATCATCCCTTTTTTTTTGAGCAATTTGCTGTAAGTCCCTCCATATTATAATTTACGTCTATAAATTCAAGTTAAAATCTCCATGTTTTAATAAATTAATAATATTTATTAAGGCAAAAATACCCTTAAGCCAAATCAAATCAAATCCTAAAAAATCTCTCTATCAAACAAATTCCCAAATATCTCAATTCCAAATGTTAACTAAGAAATTAAATTATTTCATAAAAAAAATACTATTTATTTTACAAAGTCATTCTAAAAACGCCACCGCACCACCACCTATGACTCTGTGAACTCCGACGCGTATGATTCTGTGAACTGCAAATAGAAAACTGAAAATTAGAATTTGTATTATTGAATTGCAAACAACAAAATACCTATGATTTCGCCAAATGCAAACAACAAACTGACAAAAAATAATCCAAAATTTACATTTTTGTTTTTGAGAAATGAAGATATTATTAGGCATGATTAGCCAAATTAGAGGGGAGGCTAGATCCTTCCGTACAACTTAAATCAAAACGAGTAGCAAGACAATGAGCCAAAGAATTACCAGAACGTCTAACAAAGGAAAAATCGCAAGAATCAAACGAGCTAATAAGGGAGAAACAATCAGCTACGAAAACTCCTATAGGAGCTGAAGAAGCAACATTAGCCTTGAGAGCATTGATTACTGTCATGCAATCACCTTCCACAACAATCGACCTCCATCCTTGAAGCTTAGCATATTGAAGTGCAAAGAGGGCAGCAAAAGCTTCGCATTTGGTCGCCCATGCACTTGTCGAGTCGCCCACCTCACACACAAACCGTTTTTGTCCCGAGCCACTAGTGCAACAATGAAGAACTGCTGTCCTGGAGGAAGAGCAGCGTCAACATTAATTTTTAGCCAACCCCGAAGCGGCGCGCGCACTCCAAGCATCCGGAAGTGGTGGAGTATGAATATTACGTGCCAAAATCCGAGCGGCGTGAAACTCATTAAGATACATCTGTGATATGATCCTAACTACATCCAAGACGAAGAATTGGAAGACAAGGAAGAGGGAAATTCGTTGGACAAGTCGAATTTCATGCATCCCGAAAAGTCCCGTATAATTCTGGCAAAGTACACTATTTGGCTTATTACTTTCTCATCTGAAGTCCAATTAAGGTGATTCGAATTGCTACAGAAATCCAACTTAAAAATCTAAAACTTTGCTGTTTTGATCCGAGAGAGATTCGGAGTGGAAGAGGTCAGAAATCGAGCTTGAAGTGAAGACACGTGCACAGCCAAATGTCTACTCGAGTTATGAAGAATGTTCGTGTCGTCGACTTGATATTTGGAGTTTAGATTTTATTAAATTACGTTTTTTATATTAGGTTTAATATATTTATATTATTTAAGAGTTAGTTATGGCTAGGATTTTCTTATTTATTAGTTTCCTTATTATAGATTAGGTAAGAGTCCTTTTCAAATGATATGATCCTAACTACATCCAAGACGAAGAATTGGAAGACAAGGAAGAGGGAAATTCGTTGGACAAGTCGAATTTCATGCATCCCGAAAAGTCCCGTATAATTCTGGCAGAGTACACTATTTGGCTTATTACTTTCTCATCTGAAGTCCAATTAAGGTGATTCGAATTGCTACAGAAAGCCAACTTAAAAATCTAAAACTTTGCTGTTTTGATCCGAGAGAGATTCGGAGTGGAAGAGGTCAGAAATCGAGCTTGAAGTGAAGACACGTGCACAGCCAAATGTCTACTCGAGTTATGAAGAATGTTCGTGTCGTCGACTTGATATTTGGAGTTTAGATTTTATTAAATTACGTTTTTTATATTAGGTTTAATATATTTATATTATTTAAGAGTTAGTTATGGCTAGGATTTTCTTATTTATTAGTTTCCTTATTATAGATTAGGTAAGAGTCCTTTTCCTTGTGAAAAATGAGTGTTTTTAGATCTTATAAATATGTAGCCAATTTGGCTGATTTTATTGGACGAATTTTGATGATTTAAATGGAGTTTATTCTCTTTGGTTCTTTAAGAACTGTTCGAACATTTCGGTGGATTCCGTTTGTTCACCCCGACTTATCAATCGATCTTCCACAATCGATTGTGGCGTCTTCGCATACCAAGGTTCTTGCCTCTTTATAGGCAATGGGTCGCGGTTCCACCTTTGATTCCTTCTTTGGACGGTCCAGGATTTGATATCCGAAGTATTGATATCGGGTCTCGTCACGATGTTGGCGTGGTTCGTATCATTTGGTACTCAGAGCCATCTTCCTAAGAAGGTTTCGCCTATCCTTTATCTTTATTTTTTAGTCAATCTTTGTTTTCGTGTCTTTGTTTTGTTTTTCGTTTCGTGTCTATTGTTGTTGAGTCTTCTAGTCTTTCGTTTTGTTTATTTTGAGTCCGTAAACAAATAAAAAAAAAATAATAAATCGAAATTTATTTTTTGTTTGAAGTTTCTTTGAGTCTAAGTTAGGTTTTGTCTAGAGTCCAGAAAAAAAATCGAAAAAAAAAAGAATAAAAAAAACGGAAGAACGAGTGAGTTTTGTTATTCGTTAATCTCGTGAACTCTATTAAGTTTCTTTCTTGTGGCGTCAACATTATAACTTTGGTTCGTGGTTCTATATAGCCATTGGGTCAAGTTGGTTGTTCCATACTTTTGGTTTGCGTTTCTATATAAACGTTAGGTCGGAGTGCTATCAAGGAAAATTTAATCTTGTTCATTGGATGGGGGATTTCATTATTAATTGTTCGTAAAAAAAAAAAAAAAAGTTTCAAATACAGTGAAGAACTTTCTGCCTCATGGATTCGCTTTCAATACTACACGCTCATTCAAAGGATTCGAATTCGAGGACGAATTCTTTTGAAGAAAGGGAGTATGATATGATCCTAACTACATCCAACACGAAGAATTGGAAGACAAGGAAGAGGGAAATTCGTTGGACAAGTCGAATTTCATGCATCCCGAAAGTCCCGTATAATTCTGGTAGAGTACACTATTTGGCTGATAACTTTCTCACCTCAAGTCCAATTAAGGTGATTCAAATTGCTACGGAAAGCCAACTTAAAAATCTAAAACTTTGCTGTTTTGATCCGAGGGAGATTCGGAGTGGAAGAGGTCCGAAATCGAGCTTGAAGTGGAGACACGTGCACAGCCAAATGTCTACTCGAGTTATGAAGAATGTTCGTGTCGTCGACTTGATATTTGGAGTTTAGATTTTATTAAATTACGTTTTTATATTAGGTTTAATATATTTATATTATTTAAGAGTTAGTTATGGCTAGGATTTTCTTATTTATTAGTTTCCTTATTATAGATTAGGTAAGAGTCCTTTTCCTTGTGAAAAAGGAGTGTTTTTAGATCTTATAAATTTGTAGCCAATTTGGCTGATTTTATTGGACGAATTTTGATGATTTAATGGAGTTTATACTCTTTGGTTCTTTAAGAACTGTTCGAACATTTCGGTGGATTCCGTTTGTTCACCCCGACTTATCAATCGATCTTCCACAATCGATTGTGGCGTCTTCGCATACCAAGGTTCTTGCCTCTTTATAGGCAATGGGTCGCGGTTCCACCTTTGATTCCTTCTTTGGACGGTCCAGGATTTGATATCCGAAGTATTGATATCGGGTCTCGTCACATGGTTGGCGTGGTTCGTATCAATCTGGCTCCAACTAAGCACATCATCAACTGTGAGCGCGGGTAAGAAGAGGTCTTCAGTTAGACTTTTGCGCAACACGTCAATCCATTGCCAAACCGTGGAATCGGGAGGTCTTCATTTAGAATTTACATTCTTGAATTGCAAACAAAAAACTACATATGACTTCGTCAAATGCAAACAGCAAACTGTAAAAAAAATAAAAAAAATCAGCAGAATTTGTATTTGAATTTCAAGCAATAAACTACCGATGACTTCGCCAAATCTAAACAACAAATTGAAAAAAAAAAAATCAGCATCATTAAAAAACATCAACAAAAAAAAATGTTTATGGAACACGTTGCAAACAGCAAAAACATTAAATAAACTGTTTGTAAAAATGTAACATAAGACATACCTTACAAAATGTAAACCGGAGGAATCGAATCTCAACACCAAACACAATTATTCAAACAACAAACGAAGTTAAACCAACCTGCAAACGAAAATTGCTAACAACAAACGAAGGGAAGGTTCTACATACGGAAGACTCAATGCGAATTTTGACTAGGGCTTTGAATTTGTATTTATTTTTTTGGAGGGGGAGGGGATGTTTGTTGACCTCTTTAATTATTTTACCAAGAATTCAATTCATAATCTAAAAAGATCTTCTTTTTCCCTTCTCTTCTATATTTTTTCATCGAAAAAAATAAAGAAAAATAAATAGAAAAAAAAAACAGAGAAGCACAAGAGAGAGAAAGATGGACGTGAGATACATAGGAAGAGAGAGAGATGGGAGATTAAATATAAGATGGGAGATTAAAATGGTGTTTGGCTAAGCTTATAAGATGTTAAAAGGAGCTTATAGGATGTTTTAGAGCTTATAAGCTCTTCAAAAGTGTTTGGTAGATTTTTAGAAAAAAGATCTTAATTTTTTTTAAAATAAGCTGTTGGAAAGCAAATAAGATCTTTTTAAATAAGTACATTTACCCCACCTTTTTATTTAAGATCTTATAATGAGTAAAAATAGGAAATAAGTTCATTATCCAAACACTCTAAAAATTAATCATAAAAATAAGATGTAACAACTTATCAGCTCTTAAAACATCTTATCAGATGTAAGAGCTTATCAGCTGTTTAAAATAAGCTTAGTCAAACACCCTCTAAATATAAGATGAGAGAAATGTGAGATTGGAGAGAGAGGAAGTGATATATGAGATTTGTTTCTTATTAATTGAGGGTGTTTATGTCTATATACTAATTATTTTATTTTATTTATATTATTTTTTTTGGTCAAAGAACTTAAGCCTATATTAATATAGCAACTAGGATCTCTATCTATATAAGTCCAAAGTCCAAAATAAGGGGTGTCTAGCAAATTTTCCCCCCTTTTTTTTTCTTTTAAGAACTCTTGTTAAAAATAATTGCGGTCTAAAAAAGAAAAAAAATTAAAGAGGGAGAACAAAAGGCGAACAAATAGAAAGAGAGAAAAAGGGAGAGTAGATGGGAAGACAAAAAGAATTAGTGACAAAAACAATTCCCTTAGAAAATCACATGCTCAATATTCCAACCAGATTTGACCAACAAAGGCAAGTCTGGAATGTTGTCAAAAGATTAGATGAGTTAGGGGCAATGTACAAATCAAATAGTAGTATGGTGGCAAACTTCTATAATATATATACTCAAAATAAATATTACTTGAAATACTTGTGATTTTGACTCAATTCCTTGAAATCAAGACCAGTTGACTTGACGTAACAAATACCGATTTTTCATCAGGACCCACAGACTTGTGAACTATGCACATATGTAATTTTGAGTACTAGCAAAACCATTTACAAGGTCATCATCGTCCTCTTGAAACTCTAAATTAAGTAGTCCACTATAGTCTGTAAGGTAATGTTATTAGGTCAATCTTTTTGTTTAATAAAAAAAAAACACTATCTTTTTGTAAGGCCAATTAAAAAAAAGTTTCATCCCTTTGAAACTCTAAAAAAAGCAAAAAAAGTTTCATCCCTTTGAAACTCTAAAAAAAGCTACTATACGTGTCCAGCAAGGGATGGCCTAGCCTACCAATTAGAGCAAGTGAGCATGTGTCAATTGACACATATATTCGAATCCTCTTGCCAACATTTGCTAGGTCGAGCTAGTCACACATGATTAGCCTAGTGTGGTTTATGTCTCTCGTATGATTTACATGCTATTATACGAGAGTGTAAGTTTATCCCGTGTACATTTATGGTTGGTTGGGGTTCCTTCATTTCCAAAAAAAAGAAAAAAAAACTAATATACATTGTTTTATAGACGACACTCAGCTCATAAATTGATCAAAACATCATAATTTCTGAAGAAGTTACAAATAAGAGGTTTGCTGAAGTTAAATTTCTATGGTAAACTATAAAACTGTTTCAGAATCTTCAAACCTCATCACATAATTTGGCACAAATAAATTACAATAGTTTTTCTAGTGATATTTGGCATGGTATTATGACCCATGCAGTCGGGTGATGTTTGAAAACTCTACACAGGATGCCGTTACAATCAAAGCAAGCTGGCATCTGCTGACTTTTATCATGTGCCAACTTCACAAGATGAGTACTTTTCATATCTTACAACTTAGACTTTGTCTCATTTGTTTCCTTCTCCTGCAAAAATTAACATCATTTTTCTTGTCAAATAGTTGTTTGTCATATATATATATATATGTAAGAACAACATCAGTTAGCAAGTGTCCATCAGAGTGTTTGAAAGGGTCAAAATTGATGTCATCCAAAATTGAAGTGTTTAAGTTGGTGTTTGAGTACATTAGCTTAGATTAACTTCGTGGCAAGTATACTCTCCATAAATCAAAAGTTGCAACTGCTGAAACTCGAAATCTAATTAGTTGTTTAAATAACTTACTAGAGATATCCCCTCTGCCGATTTCTGCAGTATATAGTCACAGGGCTTGAAAAAATCTCCATATTCCTCTGACCATTTCTCCAATCTTGAATGCACATACTTAGAGCCAAATGAATTAGACCAGTATATGATTCCTCCCCTGATTCAGGACACAAAATAAATAAATAAATAAATAAAGAGGGTTCCGTAAAATTGCAAATTAACCTGTATGTTGGGAATCCGATTCCTAAAACAGAGGCAACATCTAGATCGGATGATCTAATTACAATGCCTTCAAAAATTATGCGGCACGCTTCATTTAACGCAGGGAATAGGATCATCTCAACTATCTCGGTATCGGACAATTTTGTCGGCTGCGCCATTCAGGAAACAACAGATAGGTCAAATGTGTTGACTGTTGAGTTATTACAGCTAAAACCATACAGAAATTTGAGAAAATGATTTATGTCAGTAGAATATTAATCAATCAGAAATTTACTTTATTTAATGAATCGTCCTTGCAAAGGAGAATTTCGGTCTTCTTGGGGCTTAGTAATTGATGGCCAGCAAACGGGTTTTGTAAGCAAATAAAAAAGATAACTATATAAAAATTATAATTTTACATCCAGAGAATTATAAATGATGTAGTGGTCAAGTCATTTACATTTGCCATGTACTTATTGGGTCTGACCAATCATAACTAGGAAAGAATGTCCTTCCTAGGCTGAGTTTTAATCAATATTTTTTTATAGTGCATGTCTGACTTTCAGCAGAACAGATATTACAAATAAACAAAAACCATCTAGAGAAACTTCCTGGCTAGCATGTCTTAGAAAACTTAAACACAAGCAAATGAACAGTGGGCCCATATGAATATACGAAAATAAAAGACAGCTTGTACGAGATAGAGATACAACCAACCTTGGCGGCGTCAACGGTCACATTCGATAGGTTCCCAGCTTTTTTTATGTACTTATTATTTAACTCGGGATCTGGATAAGCCTTGCCACAGTTGTCATATTTGTAGAAACCTTTTCCATTACACCGACCTGGTACAAATACCACAAGTTATAACACACATAATCAATACAAGCCCAAAATTGCCCTACAGAATTCACTAAAAACAAAAACATTACCTTTAAAAGAAAGGTGGAAAACTTACCTTGACGTTCATGGTGTTGTAAGACTGAGAGTAGTATAGATTTGTAGGATCTATCTGGGATTCTTTCGACAAACATCTTACTTATCGCTACAAAAGCTTGAAATCCAATCATATCTATGATTCTGCAGTAATTTAATCAGTAACACGAACCAAAAAAAAATGTACATATAATTGGTTTCAAGAGTGTATGATATTGCGTACCTAAAAGGACCAAATTGCATCCCAAAGCTTTCAAGAGCCTGGTCGATCTTGTACACCTCCACACCTCGTTCACTGAGTAGTATTGCAGCAAGCAAATACGTAACGAACATATCGTTGACTGTGCAGCCTTTGCGGTCAATGACGACAATTGGGGTTTTCCTCAATTTTCTCCCAAAGTCGATCAGATCAACGGTTACTTGAGGCGATGTGCCCTCTGTACGAACTATTTCCATAAAAGGCATGCCAGCTGGCAAAAGGCTGTAACCAGATGGTGAGGAAGAATTCAAAACAATCTCATGATGAAGTCACAACAATTCTTTAACGACATATATTATACCAGAAATGGACACGAGCAATCCGATTTTGGCATTTGGTCCTTTCTCCAACCGATCTCAAACTGAATGTTGAGCTATTACTTGTGAAAATGCAATGCTGCGGGCACCACTTCTCAAGCTCCGCAAAAATCTCTTGCTTCAGTGACAAACTTTCGGTTTCAGTCTGCCCCAAGTTCATAGAGACTGGGTTATTAAAATAAAAATAAGAGAACAAAAGATAACTAAATGTGTGTTCCCATTTGTGTGATACCTCTATAACTAAATCAACTTCTTTAAAGTTGTCATAATCAAGAACACCACTTAATAGGCTGAAAGCTTTTTCAAGGTCATTTTGAGTTGCCTTTCCATGCTTGACTTGATTTTGCAAATTCTCTGTTATAAAAAGATAATTGCTTCAAAAATATCATTTTTAAATTCCTCGTAAAAACCTTCAGTTATACAGAAGACGCTCACCTTTGGCTCTGCTGATCTCTTCTGACAGATTCTTTTCGTTCTTCTCTTTGAGAATGACTTGATAATTCCTTAAAATCAACATTGTTGCTATTTCAGAGCTCATTAATCCCCCACCAATAATAGCAACCTTGCTTATTTTTCTTGGCTGCAAATTCATCAAAGATATCCCAGGAATCTGATACCGATATCCACCAATACACGATATAAGAAACAAATGATATAGTTAGACGACAAGATCCTTTAAATTTAATACATTTATGTTTCAATATCCTTTAGAATAGAGGCAGTCGTGATATTGCAAACAATTCATTTTCTTACATTAATGCAAAATATGTCTAGTAAGTGATAATTTAGAGTTTAAACGTGAAGATCCCTACACTTTATATAACTTAAATTTTCTAAGTCATCATTATATTTCTTATTCAAGTTTTGATCAGAGAAATGTATCAGATATATTCAGAACCTTAAAAATTTGACGTTGAGAGAAAAATGTGTGGACTAGACTCCTGCATGTACTAGATTGCCGAAGTTCTTGAAGAGCTTCAGCTTCCTGAGAGGAGAAAGCAAATTATCATAAACACAATAAAACACCACCAGAAAAAGTGAAATATATATGTTACCTTCCATAGAGCATTACGAGGGTCCGAAACAATACCCTGTTCAATGACATCGATGCATACTAACGGATGCATTACATTCGGATTTTGTCTCTGGGCTTGGATTCGGGCAGAGTTAAGTATTGCTTTAGCTTCTCCCATGGGTTCTAATTTGTCAGTTTTATAAAGACTGAGGACCCATGGTCTTCTACACTCGAATATGTCTAAAGACCATTGACGAGCTACCTTAAGAAGCTTATCAGCTGGAGATATGGCATCCACGAGGGACAAGCGTAGAGCCTCCTTCCCATTTACTCGCTTCGACATCTGATGAATGAAGAGAACGTATTTATTATTGATTATGCGAGGAAAGAACTGAGAACTCAAAATTGAAAACAACATCTGCATACCAGAATCATTTCAAGAGCCTTTTGGAGGCCCACAAGCCGTGGAAGCCTTTGCGTACCTGGACCAAATCACATATTCAGAACCAAATCACAAGTATATCATCATCTGTCAACATATCTACTAAAAAAACATTAAAATACTTTTCAATGAAAACTATATTATGATGTCATGTTACATGTGATGCAACTAATTAGGCCCTCCATTTTTCTTCCTTGACCTATCAACATGAATCACAGCAAATTACATCTTCTATCTCCTTGGATCAAACCTTGGCCATGTTGACAGGTCTTGCAAGCAACTTTCTATCGTGATAAACCGAAGTGTTTATATGTCAATCATTCTGGATTTACCATGGTGGCTGAGCCAAGTGATTAGAGGAACCATTGTATCCATCTATTAACAAGGCCAAACATTTACACTAATAAATAGGAGCTACTATAAGTTCCCCTCACATCAAAACACAAGAGCCATTCTGAAGACATACAAGGAAACATATATTGTGCAAGTATTATCATGCATAAAACAGAGTCGATCTAGAAAGACAAATGTACTTTAATTAACAATTGACTACATCTTTATTCTTCTACGTCATGAACACGTAACCATCAGGCAAAATAGAACTCAATTAAATGTTTTATGAAATTCAAAGATTTTACAAGGATCCGATTTTTTTATCCCAAATGATGCATAACACAAGGTACTAACTCAAAGCTTTAAAAGCCTGCAGTACCTCCAAGTCCAGGAAGAATCCCATACTGAAGTTCAGTAAGTCCTAGTTGTGCAGACGAAGTTGATATGCGAGCATGACATGCCTGCAAAAGATACAAAAATATTAGTGCTAAATAAGTGTAATCTGTTAGGATCATACCTAAGCCTCGCAAACCCCTTCAATGTTTTATTTTATAATTTGACTCATGTATGGTTTTAACTTTTAAGTTGAGTTTAAACAGGTTCATCAGTCAGTATAAGCAGAATATTTAAATAAAAAAATCTCCTTCCTACTTGGTGTCCTCTATGATAAGACTCAGATTGTGGTTTTGATGTAATAGTTGGGTTTAACCATAATACTAAGCAGTGTAACTTTGTAATTAGAGCATCCGTAAGAAGTTTAACCATAATACTGAAAACTAAAAGAAACCCCCAAGAAAGATAGACAGCTATTGGAACACGTTTTCAAACATACAAGAGCAATTTCGAGTCCGCCACCAAAAGCTGGGCCATCAATAGCAGCTACCAAAGGCTTTTTTGCGGCTGCAATGCAAAAGTCAATGGTAAAAAGGGAAAACTATAGACTGAAAAAAGAAGAAAAAGTGGTAAAAAAGAAAACCTTCGAGAGTATCAGTGACGAATTGGATTGACATAAACCCAAGCTCCTTCTTGGCTGTGACAGACTTATACCGCTTAGAACATCATAAACTGCATTGAAGAGGAAACAACATACATAAAGCGGGTCTTACTCTTTTTCCCTTGAATACCACCAAAAACTGTCACATCAAATCCTCCAGAGAATTTTCCATTTAAACCTGTCTCGTTAACAATAAAATCATGTTTCTTTCAACAAAGCATACTAGAGAGAATTGGATGCCTTACCAGTAATTACAATAGCTTTCACATCATCTCTTGATAAGACTCCTTCAATATTTTCTTTTAAGCTGAGTATCACTAGGAAAGTTACAAAGCATGAGAGAGAGAGAAAGAAAGAAGTTGCTAAAAGAAAAAAACATAATTTATAATCTCGCTCGATCAATTCAATTTCATAACGGCACGCACAATCAATTCAATTTCAACATATGCTGAAGCTCGCTCGATCACATAATTTATAATCTCGCTCGATCACATAATTTATAATCTTCAAGTATTCGACTCATTCGTGAACAGAAAAGTGAAAATAGAATCAAGTTAAAAGATGTTAATTGTAACCACGGCCACACCATCGGCTCCGATCTCCACCGCCGTTTTCCTAGGCATCTCGCCACCTCGCGGTTGTGGAGAAGTAGCCAAGTAGGAATGATGATTTGAAATTTGAAGAATGATAAGTTCATTTTTTGAGTTGAGAGTAGAAAGTATAAAATTTACAGTCACTGATTCCGGTTCAAAAGACTCTACTCCAAAAAAATGCTAGATCCCCCCTTTGTCATTTTATTATTTTTAAGAGCATCTTACCTAGACCTGGCCACGTTCCCTTTGATTCGGGTTTCCATTGCGATTTTTGAGGGATCGGAACCGAATCCAAAAAATCCGGTTCCTTGCGGTTCTCGGTTCAGTTCCGGTTCGGTTCTCGGTAAGAACCGTAGAACCATCCGGTTCTTAATAATTTTATATATATATATATATATATATATATATAACTTAAAAAATACTTTAAAAAACTTAAAAAAAAACCTTTTTAAAATAGTTCCTATTTTTATAGTGGAAAGTATACTTAAAAAACTTAATTTTTTTTTAAATACATCAAATATTTTTTGTTTAATTTGACCGTTGGAAATATTTTTCTTAATACTTATATATATATATATATATATATATATATAAACGAATAGAGAGGGATATAAACGCATAAGACAGATTCCCAACTGACCGCAACGACATCAAACAACATAGAGATAAAATAAGATCCAAGATAAGATGAAAATAGTAGAGAAAATGCAGAAAAAGTAAAAAAAAAAAAAAAAAAAAAAAAAAAAAGAACATTACCGAACATATTTCTTGGTAGCTTCTCGAAACCCCTAAATTAAATTATTATATAGTAAAAAATTAGCAACCAAAAATACAAATAACACATACATAAATATTCAAAAAATCAAATTTGCTTCAAGCAATAACAACAAAATGAAACCGATATAGAGTGTTTTTTAGGGTAGAAACGTAATAAATAATGGGCAAATTCAAAAGAGAAGAAGAAAAATATATCAAACAACAAAATATATTGTCTGGATTGATAAAATATATAACATGAAAACGAATTTTTGGGTTACAAATAGACAAATGAAGCAGCTTGAACAATTTCCTATATTGCGAATATAAATAACGTCCACAAAATGATTTCTTATACAATTTCGTATGTTTAGCAACATACAATCAATTTCATCAATCCAAGTACTGAAACATGTTACTGAATAGTACACAAAGATAATAAGCATGTTAAAAATAAATGATCAAATATATAAATAATCAATTGTTGGCAGGGCGGACCCAGAGTGATTTGTTTGGGCGAGATGAGAGTTCGAAAAAAAATAAACTATGGATTTTTGGGGTTTCGGCGGCAAAGCCCCGGATTTATGTTTTTTGGGTATTTCGAGTAAGCAACAATAACTATTTTTTTTCTTTTAATAATATTATCATTATTTAAACTTCCTAAACTTAAAAATCATGTAATACAAGAGGGTAATTTATTTTTAGGGGCTAATATACTATTACTATAATCTTAAAATACATAAATAAAAATCAATAAAAAAATAGATAAAAAAAAATTTGCCAGGGCAGTTTCCCCCTAGCCTTTGGATAGGCACGTCCATGGTTGTTGGCATCATTTGAAACACCGTATATTCATTGCAATAAGAAAAAATCAAGATGACCAAAATTCATGTCTCCTAATATGACACCCGTCAAATTCAATAGGGAGAGAAAAATCAGAACTGGGATATACAAATGGTTGATTCAACAGATTGTTGGTCCAAGTGCAAAGTTTTGGCGGTGCAGAGAACAATCCGTAACAGAAGTTACGTCGGTGTGAAGATATAGATTTGAAGATATGCGTTATTTGCTCAACCTTATTTTTTGAATTGTTGAATTTTTGAAGATTTATGCTGATTCTTTTAACTTGTGCGGCTAATTTAAATGACTGAAATTTAATTAGCCTAATTAAATTTAACAACCACTGAATTACAAGAGAGATCAGTAACTCCCATAAAATCGCAAACTTTATATATCCCATATTTTGAGCAAACAAAAAAACAATTTAAAAAAAATATATACCCAGAAAATTAACAATAGGAGTCAATAAAATTGCTAATTTTTAATATTTTTCCTAATTTTGAGCAAACAAAAATTCGCAAAATTTAATTTAATAAATAAAATATACCCAGGGTATTAAGAATATGAGTGAATAATTCATTGCAGAGATTCGGAACAAAAGAATAGGAGGCAATGATTAAATATTGTTAAAATAAATATATTAATAAAATTAATTAAATAAATGACGATTATAGCAATCAAATGAGCGAGGGAAAAATCCTAGGGTTTACGAAGCAACCTTACTTTTACTAATAAGGGCTATTTGACAAACATCCTCCATAGGGATTTGACTTCTTGATAAATCCATTTTTAATTATTGATATATACAGTAAATCCATTCAACCCAAACTACCTTATTTGCCCCCACTAACTAGTGCAATAATTTAAAAACAAAAATACGGGAGATACGTGCAAATCCCCCCCAAATCATACCACCGAGAAATCTTCCTCATAATTCTTCCCTCAAATCACGGTTAAAATCCACTCTGACATCATTGTTTGCCTTTCGTTTTCAGCACGCCTATGCAACAATGGATATTGTTTCTGGTGAAGAAAAGAAGTAGAATCGAAAACCGCAAGTTTTTGTTTGTTTAGGAAGCCACCGTTTCATCCTTTTTCTTTTGATCTCTAAAAACTGCAACAATGGCTTCACGTTTACTGTAAGAAAATTTGCTATTATTTTCGGACAAAAACTTCTTCTCTTTAGGGCAAACAACATACATATATTGGTTCAACGTCACACAAGCTTTTTCGGTAAAAAATGACGTATATTACAGTGGGAATGGCAAAATTCACTTTGCACAATAGTGGATTTAATAAAATGGTAAGGTCAAATCCATGGATTTAATAAGGGAAGGGCAAAAACCACTATGCGCGCGAAAACCACTCTACGTGCAAAAACCACTCTTACATATGTTTTAGCGTAAAAAAACGTGTGCAGTGCACCAGACACATATAAATCTTATATACATCAACAAAACGTGTACAAACACATAAAAATTACTGCCTAACGTAAATCAATACAAAACCTCACATATAACTCACCTCAAATTCTCATGTGAGCCAAAAATCACCTGTGAATCTGCACCGCCGCCGCTTACCCAATGACACAAACAAAGTATTATTTCTGTGAGTTACAATTCCGATTCCACATAAACGGAAATGTGCAATCAATAAGCGTTAATGGCATAATAGTGCTATTTAAAATATTTATATAGAAGATATTATGTATCTTTCTAATAACTGATATTAAAAATACGTGTATTAATTAGTTATGGGCATAATAGTGATAATTAAGGGTTTTTAATAAATAAAAGTTGTTTTGGATTTATCTTAAAAAAATAAAATAAAATGGGGCCTAATGTAATGATCCTTGTGTAATGGGGGGGGGGGGGGGGGGGGAATGTAAAAATTCCAATAATTGCAATCATAATCTATATGCTATTAAAAAAGAGAGAAAAGTTAATGCTGGAACGGAAACAAATAAGAAGAAAAAAAGAAAAAGAAAATAATAAAAAAGAAAAAACAACGTGAAAAAAAAATTCAAAGTTGATCGTGTTTAGTGGGGAAGGGGAAAAAAAGAAAAAAAAGAAAAATAATATAATTAAAAAAACTTGTCCTATAAAAAATGAGAGAAAATTTAGTGCTTGAAGAGGAAAAATAAGAAGAAAAAAAGAAAAACAAAATATTTTAAAATAGAAAATGTGAAAAAAAAGATCGTGTTTAGTGGGGGAGGGAAAAAAAGAATAAGAAAAAAAGAAAAAGAAAACAATTAAAAAATTCGAAACGTGTTTTAAAAAAAAAAGAAAAAACAAATAATTTTGAATGTTCTACAAAAAGGGAGAAAATAAAGGAAACAGATATTTCACAAAAATATTAAAAAGAAAAAAGAAACTGCTTTTAGGGTTTTGGGGGCAAACCTTTCTTTTATATATAAAGATAAGATGAGAGGTTTTATGGTGGTCAAGTTTTTGTACTATAAAATGGGGGACACACTTGTTTTCTACAGTATAAGAGAGTTTGCTAATATTTTCTCAACTCTTCATAATTTTCCTCCATATTCTATACACATACTTTGAGCTCTTGTTGTGTGTCAGGTGTAAGCTTCTGCTTCACTTGAACGTGCAGTTTCGGTGAAGTTACAGCACATAAATATGTTGGGCTGTTGTATCCCATATGCGACATGATCAGAATCTTTTTGCACCTCATTAGAGAAGGGATCGTGAAATTCGTCTTAAGAGCGACCTAGTTCGCGCCTCACCTTGCCTATCTTCATATTATTGTGAATTTATTGCAACTAATTATAAAGTATAAATCAAGAAAGAAAACAGAGTCTGAGCCTTAATCCGCTAAGTTGATGATCAATCGTCAAAGTGAAGCCGTAGTTCCAACAATTTAAGACGAATTTTGACCCCATAAAGATGAGCTTTGACGATGATCCAAAAAAGTAGCCCTTGATGATGAAAAGGGAGATAATTGATTTTATTTTATTATCTTGTGTTGACTAAACAAGATTAAGTTATGTTTGTTAGAGTAGATGACCGAAGAGCCAACTAATTGTTGTGTTTTTTCACACTACTCGTAGATAATCTATTTCGTATTAATGATAAGAACACACTTTGGCATTCTATATCTTTGTCCCTTGCATAAGCATAGATCTAGTCCTTATAGTTACTTAATTACTATAAATAGATCTGGTAGAATCGTGAGATTATTTATTTAAGTATAATAACTGTTAAACATAATTCCTAGTCAACGGGTTACACCACTAATGAGGATATCGGCCTTTCCTATTCAAGACTAGCACTTAGTGTATGTGTACTGCGTCTCATCAGTCAACGGTGTTGTGACATCGGCATACATAAGTGGGTGCTCATAAGTTGATGAGTTCACTGAACTCCCTCAATCTAGAGATCTCTAAGCGGTTCCCATAATCGAGTAGAGGTTTCTATGATATAGTTATACACCATTAATCGTTAAGACCCAGACATCACCGTGACTTCACTAGAGGACCAGCTGTATCGTGACATGTCCCTAAGTTCCACCGAGGAGCGCCCCAAGGGCCAGTGTTCGTGCAGTCCGAAATCTAGTTGGAGGTCTGTGCATTGTAGTATCATGACCTGTCCCTGAGTTCCATCGAGGACCGCCCCAAGGGACAGTGTCCGTGCAGTCCGAAATCTAGTGGGAGGTCTGTGCATTGTGGTAGTGGATTCGATCGCTTGATCTGTTATGGATATCTTGTGTGTTCTTGCGATTTATAATCCATGAAGTCTATGGCCACAGCTGAAAGTGTCGTGATTAGAGAAATGTGTTTTTCTAAGTCAAACACGAACGGATTATATAATCAAGAACGTCCACACAATTATTGAAAAAAAGGACTCGATGAACCAATGGCTCTAGTTCAATAGGGATATATGTTTTGAAGGGATCGTACTGTATATTAACTATATCACACGGTTCTTGTAGGCTCTTCATTTGTATCTAGGGAATCATAACGCGTAGTTGCTAAACCTTGATTCGTTGGGTAGTACAGTTGAAACTAGCTTCAACTTAATTATAACTCTAGGGACGAGTTTAAACCACAACGGGTTGTGGGCCCACGGCTAGCTTACACCTGAACCATCGAGGGTCACACTGCTCGTGTACTAGAGATCCTTAATGCAACGAGCTATGATTAATTAGTTAATCTTAGTATAATTGGAAGTCAATATGATTGCGTCCAACATTCGTAATTGTTAATTACGGATGAGAATAAGTAGAGGAAAAGAATCCGACGGAAATTTAGTGAACTTTCTATATTGGGAAGTTTCCCGATATGGCAAGTCTTAAATTAGGGTTTCCAATTTCGGAAATTGGTAAATTGCAAAGTGGTACTCGTATCGATGATAATCTGTGATCATGGTCAAAATATAATTGTTAAATTTTGTGTGAGCATTCGTTTGTTAGAAACGAGCCGAGAAAGAGAGTGGACTTAAGCGGTTGGGCCTAGCCCAACTTAAGGTCGATTAGGGTTTTCACAAGAAGCATATAAATAGGATTTGTATGTCTTGTGATAGACATAAAAAAAAAAAAAAAAAAAAAAAAACAGTTAATAACATGGAACTACAATACCTCAAAAGGGATTGGCGATCCAGTTAATAACCATGGAGATATTGAAGTCGGAGCATGCCTGTAATTTCAGATCAGAAAATTGGTTGAATAAGTAGGAGTGGGAAGAGAAGCTAACCATCTTCTCGAGTCTTCGTTCGATTCACGCTTAAAGGGTAAAATCTTGTTTTTCCTAATTAATATATATAGTAATTAATTTATAGTGTAAATTACACCCACACCCCTGAGGTATGCTTAAATAACTTTGAGGTCCCTGTGGTATCGATAATTACACTCACCCCCTTGCAACGTAGTTATAAACTCCAATGGGATAATGCATTGGATACGTTATTACGATAGAGTTCTAACACTCTATTGGTTTTAGGAAATGGTGGAGACAACAAAGAGTTATGGGTGATTTAAGACATATTTGGGGAGCCATGTCACTACATAACTCCCCATAACTCTATGTTATCTCCACCACTAGCTAAAAGCAATAGTTCATTAGAACCCTATCGTAATAATGTATGGTAAACTTTTGAGATTTCATTTCCATTTTATTTTGTAGAAGATGTTTTGGGAGAATAATTTGGAAATAAAATAAAGTTTGTTTGTGTTTTCAGATGAGACAATTTGTTCTGTTGCAAGTCAAATCATGTCTGAAAGGTGTTGGAAAAATGTATTTTTGAAGAAGAATTTGAAAAATAAAGTGATTTTCGTAAGTTGACGAGTTCACTGAACTCCCTCACCCTAGAAATCTCTAAGTGGTTCTCAATAATTGAGTAGAGATCTCTATGGTATAATTGTACACCGTTAGTCCTTAAGACCTAGACATCACCGTGACTTCACTAGAGGACCAGCTGTATCGTGACCTGTCCCTGAGTTCCACCGAGGAGCGCCCCAAGGGCCAGTGTTCGTGCAGTCCGAAATCTAGTGGGAGGTCTGTGCATTGTAGTCGGGGATTCGACCGCTAGAATAGTCTTGGATGTCCTGTGTGTTCTCATAGTTTGTAATCTCTAAGTCTCTGGCCAGAGCTGACTAAGTGGTGATTAGAGAATTCGATTCTCTAAGTCATGCACGTACCGATTACAACTCTTAGAACAATTGCACAGTTGTTCAACTACTAACGAGGTCTCGATGAACCAATGCCTCTAGTTCGATCGGGACATATGAATTGAAGGGATCGCACTGTACGTTTACTATATCAAAAGGTTCTTGCAAGCACATCATTTGTATCTAGGGAATCATGACGCGTAGTTTCTAGACGCCAATCTTGATTCGTTGGGTGATTTAGTTGAAAATGAGCTTCATCTCAACCGTAACTCTAAGGGACGAGTTTAGACCACAAAGGGCTGTGGATCCACGGCTAGCTTACACCTGAATCATCGAGGGTCACACTGGTTGTGCACTCGAGATCTTTGAATAAACGGTCAAAGATAATATTGTTTAATCTTTGCATGATTGGAAGTCAATGTGATTGAGTCCAACATTCGTACTTTGGAATTATGAATGAGAATAAGAAAAGGGAAATAATAGGCGAATATCTTAGTGAACTTTCTAAATCGGGAAGTTTCCCAATTTAGAAAGTCTACTGAATTAGGGTTTCCACTTTTAGAAATTGGAATTCGAGAATTGGCACTCGTAATGACGAGGACATTACAATGATTCCAAAAATGTAATCGTTACAATTTTCTGATCATTGAGTTGTGAGAAACGAGCGAGTAAAGAATTGACGAACTTAAGCTGTTGGGCCCGGTCCACTTAAGCCCGTTAGGGCTTTTATACAAGACACTATAAATACATGATTTATAGGTCTTGCACAATAGACAATACGATTACACAAACCCTAGCCGCTCGAATCTCAAACGGCCGAATCCTCTCCCTCCCGCCGTCGCCGAAATTGGCTCACGCGCCTAAAATACTATCAGTAGTATTTTTCCTTTATTTTTATTCTTCCGTTTTTCTGACTTTTACGTGGCTAGTGCCACGTAGTTAGTTGATTTCGGTATACGAGGTGAAATCCGAGAGGATGAAGATCAAGGAGTCAATCGCCAAGAAGCAGTCCCCGAGTTGACGACGCACGCGCCCTCACGCGCCGCCCGAAGACAGCGCGTGATCCAAACGCGCCGCCGTCGCCAGCCCGTCTGCCGCCGTCTCCAGCCCGTCTGCCGCCGTCGCCGCTCCCGACTGCACGGATTGGTTTCCGTGGCAGTCTTGCTTCGATCGGTGTGCCCACCTCACGCTTCAAGAGGTAAACTTTCGAATCCGATATTCGATTAGGTTTTTAATTTAATTAGATTAAATTATACGTGTTTGTTTTCGTAGTATGTTATCGTGAATTTATATGTGTTTCGTGTTTATAAGAAATTCATGATTTACTACGAGCATGCTAATTGATTTACTGTCGATTAAATTATTACGCATGATTGTTGTTTTTAAATTTTCGCTGGAAGCGCAAAGGTACGCAATTAATTGTTTAAATACTTGTCGGGCATGTGATTATGTGAATTAAATCCGTTTATTTCACGTAAAACTTTTGTTTTCCGTTGCGTACACGTGCCCGATTCCCAACATCAACAACATAAAGATGATTCTCATTGTTCCTTGCTAACTCGGGTGACTAGATGCTATCATATAACACATCGTCAAAACGAACATCCTTCTTCCACTTCTAATAAGTGGTGGTTTCCTACTACGTCGAGTTATCAAGAAGTTTGGTCAGGGTATATTTGAGTATGCACAATTGCTCTTGGAGCAAAAGCACCAAACGAATGTTTATTGAGCCAATCAAGGTAATTATTGCCATTAAGTATTGTTGGTATCGAGAATTGACGATAAGGGATTCTTAGCAGTTATACTGAAAAGCTTTAAGTAGACTTGCATAAAAGATAGTTCATTATTAATGATTGCAATTAAAGATTTTGACTTTTATCATTTAATTGTACTCCCACTAAATTTTATCGAATTCTGACGCAGAACGGAAGCACGATGAAGAATTACTTTCTACGAGTTAATCCTATAGAACAAAATAACATTCGGAATCTATCGAAAACTCTGGAATCCACCAGAAAAATAGAGAAAACTCTAAATATTTTATTAAAATTCGAAATTCTTCTCAAAATAAAGTCCTAAGGCAGCTATTTATACTAAAAAACTGAAAACCCTAATTAAACTAAGAAAATACTAAAAATTACCAAAAATGGCATAAACGAGTTAGAGTGTGATTCTAGTAGATCTCATGATTTTGGGAACAACACTATTTACGGAATCCTAATCCGGTTTTTGTATGATTTGATATTAATTTTCTAAAACTTGCATAAAATAGCAAAAACGAACTTTTGGGAGTCTAAACAACGTTGGATCGCTGAAATTTGACGTGAGACATGAGCTTCGCTCATGAATTTTGTTCCTTGCGCCGTTTCACTTGAGATAGAGTTCGTTTCGTACTCAAATACAATTTGAGTTCGTAGAAAACCCTTATTTTTCCATAATTTCTTTCGATATTTCAACCAATGCCCATTAATCACTCTTCTCCGAATTAAGTAGTTATTTCGCAATTCTAATCCAATTTGACGTTCCTTATCAAATTCCACTTCCCTCTAGTCGAGAAAACCGATTTTTCTTTAATGGACTTTGGATCCAATAGACAAATATAACCTGTAGTTAATCTAGCTCGATTATATTTGCCCAAAGGTAGATCAAAGTCAATCATATCCTTTATATGACCCTAAAGTAATTTTCCTCGCACTTGATAATGACCTAAGTTAATCTCGCGAATTCAAAATCTTCGTGTGTCAAGTCTAACCTACCAATCAAAGATGCTCATAGAACTTAATTATACCAATCTAATGCAGGCCCTAGTTAATCTAGCCGACCACGTTAATCTAGCATAACCTTTTCTATCGCTACCTTCATCGTTATGTCAATTGAATTACAGCTTACCTTACCATAGCACTCCCCGCTAACACGGCTTACTGCACTATTGCAAGGGGCTACACATAATTCAACCGTGGGCAGAAGGAAAGAAAAATTCAACAGATTGGTTTTTCTTTATAGCTTGAAATAATTCTTCATTAAATTAAGAATGAGGGAATTTTAGAAAAAAAATTATCTCATTAGAAGGTTTGGATTGGTCAATGTGATTCCTACATCTATGTTCTCTAAAGGTATACAGAAACGCATATTGTCCTAACAGGTTCTACGGCCTAACTATATAATTAATTACATTAATTAATTATCGGGATTTCAAAATAATTATAGGACCTCAACTAGCATAAATCAGTCAAATAATGTTGAGGTACTAGTAATTAAGTTGAAGTATAATCAATATTATATGTGTGTTCTATTAATTAAGATCAATTTAACAATTTAAATTAATTAATCAATCTAACACCTATTTACTAAAATAGATGATTGTTGAATCACCTATTTAATAAAATAGATGATTGTTGAATCGCTTATCTAATTGGGTTTAATTGAAAATAATTTTCCAAAAATTAAAATCAATTTGTTTTAAGTTTAATTTTAAAAATCTGAAATTATTTTTTTTTTAAATTTTTCAGTGAACCAGGTCTGACCGGTTTGGACCGAAACGGTCCGGTTCTGACCAGTACTGCGGACCCAAATCAGTGGGCCAGTTCAGTCAGACCGAGAACTGGTCTGACCGACCCGAATCCACGTGGATTCGGTCAACTGGATCTAATAAAACCATCGAACCGGCCGGTTCGACCGGTTCGATCCGATCAATTAAAAACCGACATTTTAACTTAAATTTCAGATCCGATTTTCCAATTTTAAACAATTTTAAAGCTAGAAAAATTCTAAACAATATTTCAAAAATATTTTAAACTTTCGAAAACACCCAATTAAATAATATTACAATCACAATTTCAATAAATCGAACATGCATGAAAATAAGCATAGCATATTATAAACGCAATTAATTGCGCAACGAGCTCTGATACCACTGTTGGAATTTGGGTACGTGTACGCAACGGAAAACAAAAAAAATTACATGAAATAAACGATTTAAATCATATAATTACATGCTCAATTCGTATTAAGCAATTAATTACGTACCTTAACGCTTCCAGCGAAAATTAAAATACATCATGCATATTAGTTCGATAATTAAAACACATAGCATGCTCGCAACGAAACGTAATATACATACATATAATTTCATGAAAAACGATCAAGTAAAACATACATATCAATTTCATGAAAAACATGTAGCACACAATTTAATCAAATTAAATAGAACCTTGTATCTAACGGATCCGAAAGATTACCCCTTGAAGCGTGAGGCGAACTATCGGATCGAAGCAAACTGCCATGAAAACCAATCCGTGCAGTCGGGAGAAGCAGCGGCGGTGCAGCGGCAACGGACACGCTTATCGACGGTGGCGCGTGACATCCACGCGCTGTCTTCGGGAGGCGCGTGGAAGCGCGTTCGGTGGTGACTCGCAACGACTTCTCGGCAATTCGACTCCTTGATCTTCCTCATCTCGGATTTCACCTCGTATAATGAGATCTACTAAATACGTGGAACTAAACACGCAAAATTTAGAATAGACGGAAGAAAAAGACGAAAGGAAAGAAACTACCAACGACGAATGACACGTGTAGCCGATTCCAGCGACGGGTGGCGGTGGTGGCGACGGCCGTGGGTGAGGATGGCCGAGGGAGGTGAGATCCGAGCGGCTAGGGTTTTATTAGTGTGTTGTGTTTGTGCAAGAGCTATAAATCATGTATTTATAGTGTCTTGTATAAAAGCCCTAACGGGCTTAAGTTGGATCGGTCCCAACAACTTAAGTTCGTTAGTTCTTTACTCGCTCGTTTCTCACAACTCATTGATTGGAAAATTGTAATGATTACATTTTCGGAATCGTTGTAACGTCCTCGTCATTACGAGTGCCAATTCTCGATTTCCAATTTCTAAAAGTGGAAACCCTAATTCAATGGACTTTCTAAATATGGAAACTTCCCAATTTAGAAAGTTCACTAAGATGTTCTCGCCTATTCTTTTCCTTTTCTTTTTCTCATTCATAATTCCAAATTACGAATGTTGGACTCAATCACATTGACTTCCAATCATGCAAAGATTAAACATTTTTATCTTTGACGTTTATTCAAAGATCTCGAGTGCACGAGCAGTGTGACCCTCGATGGTTCAGGGGTAAGCTAGCCGTGGGTCCACAACCCTTTGTGTTCTAAACTCGTCCCCTAGAGTTACGACTAAGATGAAGCACGTTTCAACTTAATCACCCAATGAATGAAGATTGGCGTCTAGCTACTACGCATCATGATTTCCTAGATACAAATGAAGTGCCTACAAGAACCTTTTGATATTATTAACGTACAGTACGATCCCTTCGATTCATATGTCCCGATTGAACTAGAGGCATTGGTTCATCGAGCCCTCCTTAGTAGTTCAATAACTGTGCGATCGTTCTAAGTGTTGTAATCGGTACGTCCATGACTTAGAGAATCGAATTCTCTAATCATCACCTAGTCAACTCTGGCTATGGACTTAAAGATTACAAACTATGAGAACACACATGACATCCAAGACTATTCTAGCGATCGAATCCCCGACTACAATGCACAGACCTTCCACTAGATTTTGGACTGCATGAACACTGGCCCTTGGGGCGGTCCTCGGTGGAACTCAGGGACAGGTCACGATACAGCTGGTCCTCTAGTGAAGTCACGGTGATGTCTAGGTCATAAGGACTAATGGTGTATAACTATACCATAGATATCTCTATTCGATTATTGAGAACCACTTAGAGATTTCTAGGGTGAGGGAGTTCAGTGAACTCGTCAACTTACGAGCACCCACTTATGCATGCCGATATCACAATACCGTTTACTGATGAGATGCAGTACACATACACTAAGTGCTAGTCTCTTAATGGGAAAGGCCGATATCCTCATTGGTGGCGTAACCCTTCGACTAGGAACATGTTTAACAATTATAATACTTAAGTAAATATCTCGTGATCCTTAAAGATCATTTACAAGTACTCGTAATAACTGTAAGGACTATATATATGTTTGAAACAAGAGACAAAGATATAGAATGCCAAGGTGTTTTATCATTAATGCAAAGAAAGGATTATTTATTACAAGAATAAATGGAAAGACCACAACCACAAGTTGGCTTGTTGGTCACCTACTCTAACAGATGGTTCCTGTGTAAGCTAGCCGTGGGCCCACAACCCATTTTGGTTTAAACTCATCCCTAGAGTTATAATTAAGTTGAAGCCAGTTTCAACTTAACTACCCAACGAATCAAGATTGGCGTCTAGCAACTACGCATCATGATTTTCTAGATACAAATGAAGTGCGTGCAATAACCGTGTGATATAGTTAACATACAATACGATCCCTTTAATACATATATCCCGATTAAACAAGAGGCATTGGTTCGTCGAGACCTCTTCATGAGTTCAATAACTGTGTGGACGTTCTTGTTTATATAATTTGTTCGTGTTTGACTTATAGAAACACATTTCTCTAATCACGACACATTCAGCTGTGGCCACAGACTTCATGGATTATAAATCGCAAGAACATACATGATATCCATGACTAATCAAGCGACCGAATCTCCTACTATAATGCACATACCTCCCACTAGATTTCTGATTGCACGAACACTGGCCCTTGGGGCGGTCCTCGGTGGAACTCAGGGACAGATGACGATACAACTGGTCCTCTAGTGTAGTCCGGTGATGTCTGGGTCTTAAGGATTAATGGTGTACAACTATATCATAAAAACCTCTACTCGATTATTGGGAACCGCTTGGAGATCTCTAGATTGAGAAAGTTCAGTGAACTCATCAACTTATGAGCACCCACTTATGTATGCCGATGTCACAACACCGTTGACTGATAAGACACAGTACACATACACTAAGTGCTAGTCTCGAGTGGGAAAGGCCGATATCCTCATAAGTGGCATAACCTGTTGACTAGGAACTATGTTTAACAGTTACTATACTTGGACAAATAATCTCACGATTCTACTAAATCTATTTATAGTTATTAAGTAACTGTAAGGAATAAATCTATGCCTATGCAAGGAGAAAGATTTAGAATGCCAAAGGGGGTTTTATCATTAATATGATATAGATTATTTACGAGTAGCGTGAGAAAACACAACAATCAGTTGGCTCTTCGATCACCTACTCTAACAATATACCCTTCAATTAATAACATGAAATTATAATTAATATTTAATAGAGGACAAATTGCAATTTTACTAAACTTCTGAAATTTAAATTAGGGAATGAATTGTAATTTTCTCAAAACATTATTAAACCTAGGTTGGAATACACGCACACAATCACCCCCAACCTTCTGAAACTTCAATCAGCCACCAAACTCGCTGCCGCCAACCAATCATCAACGACTAATCATCTGAAACTCCCCAAAATCCGCCGCCAATATTTTTCACGAAAATCTGCCGTACACTCATGAGGACCGCATACTTGTGGGGTCATGCACTTCGCATTGCCGCGTATTTGCTGAATAGAGTTAACACCAAAGCAGTTAAATCCACACCATACGAACTTTGGCATTCCTAGAAGCCCAACATCAAACATATTAGGATATGGGGTTGTCCCGCTTATGTGAAGCGACTCATGGGAGATAAGTTGGATAGTAAATCCTGTTAGAGTAGGTGACCAACAAGCCAACTTGTGGCCGTGGTCCTTCTCTTTTTCCTTGTAATAAAACAATCGTTTTTCGTTTGTAATAATAAAATATTTCATTTGGCATTCTATATCTGTTATCCCATGCAAGCAGCATAGATATAGTCCTAACGAGTTACTCTATTACTGTGAGTTGATCTAGTAGAATCGTGAGATAACTCAGCAATGTAATGTAACTGTTAAACCTTGTTCCTAGTCGATGGGTTACGCCAATAATGAGGATACCGGCCTTTCCCTTTTGAGACTAGCACTTAGTGTATGTGTACTGCGTCTCATCAGTCCTCGGTGTTGTGACATCGGCATACTTGAGTGGGTGCTCATACTAGATGAGTTCACTGAACTCCCTCGCCCTAGAAATCTATAAGTGGTTCTCATTCATCGAGTAATAGGTTTCTAAGATATAGTTGTACACCATTAGTCCTTAAGACCCAGACATCACCGTGACTTCACTAGAGGACCGATTGTATCGTGACCTGTCCCTGAGTCCCATAGCGGACCACTCCAAGGGCCAACGTTCGTGCAATCCGAAATCTAGTGTGAAGTCTGTGCATTGTAGTAGGGGATTCGAGCGCTTGAGTAGTCATGGATGTCCTGTGTGTTCTGACGATTTATAATCCAAGGAATCTCTGGCCAGAGTTGATAGTGGGGTGATTAGGGAAATGTGTTTCCCTAAGTCGCACACGAACGGATTTATAATACCTAGATTGTTCGCACGGTTATTGAACTTTATAAGAGGTCTCGGTGAACCAATGCCTCTAGTTCAATCGGGACATGTGCTGCGAAGGGATCGTACTGTACGCTAACTATGTCATAAGGTTCTTGCAGGCACTTCACTTGTATCTAGGGAATCATGATGCGTAGTTGCTAGACGCCAATCTTGATTCGTTGGGCACCGATTTGATCGGCGATTAAGTAAAATGAGTTTTACTCTAATCGGGACTCTTGGGAGGAGTTCGTATAAGAACAATGTGTTGTTCGAATCACAAAGAGTTGTGAGCCCACGGCTAGCATACACCTGAACCATTGAGGGTCACACTTCTCGTGTAATACGGATCCTTGATAACAATAAGCATAGGTTAAAATGTTAATCTTTGCAAAGTTGGAGGTCAATATGATTGAGTCCAAGATTCGTGATTGTGGATTACGAGTCGGAATAAACGTAGAGAAAGAGAGACATGCGGAATTTAGTGAACTTTCTAAAATGGGAAGTTTCCCGATTTAGCAGGTCCACTGAAGTGGAAGTTTCCAATTTTGGAAATTGGAAATTTCGAAGAGGCACTCGTATCGACGAGGACTTTGAGCTCGTCACAAATATAATTTTGTTATAATTTTGTGAGCGATCGTTTGTTAGAAACGAGGCCGACGAGGGAATGGGCTTAATGCATCAGTGGGTCAAGCCCAATGACTTAAACCCACAAGGGTTGAAAACCCTAGTATAAATAGACCTCAAACAAGAGTTTGAGATCAGATTTTTACACACCAAAACCCTAGCCGTCCAGCCCTAGCCGTCCAGCCTCTCGGCCGCCGCTGCCCCGCCGCGCCGGCGCCGTCCGCCGCCGGAATCCGCCGGTTTTTCCTCTCCTTTCTCTATCGTATTTCCCTTGTTATCTAACCCCTTTGTATCTAGTGCTACAGTAGGGGGAGATCGGTTTATTCGAGGTGAAACCTAATTGGAGAGGAGCTGCTGCCCCGACGGAATCGCCACACCGCCGCTGCACCGTCCACGCGCCGCCGCCGCTGACACGCACGCGCCGCCGTCGCCTCACCTTCGGACCAGCTGCCGTTTGGTGGTATTCTTGCAGCCCCTAGGAGTGGTATAACGCAGCTTGTACGTGTTTGAGTTCGGATTTCGATTCGTCGAAATCTCATGCTACAAGAGGTAATTAAATCGAAACTTTCGTAAATTAATTCGAACATGTCTGTATGAATTATTATTTACGAGCATGTGCGATATGTGATTGCGTTTTTCAATTTTGTAATATGATGAACAAGCATGTTTTATATTTTTCGGTTTTATTTGTTTTTAATAAAATCGATAATTACCATATGTATGACGGAAGCGTTAAGGTACGTTGACTATGTGATTAGTTTATGCATGTAATCAAAACTAGTTCGATCTAAAAATTTTAAATTCTGCTGCGTATACATGCACGATCCCCAACAAATCCGACTTATGCTACTATATGGGGTATCCCGAGGACTCAATGGGATGCGAATTCTAATATGTCAAGGAAGCAAAATCGTTTGTTTCGAGAAATGCCACATTTCTAGAAAGGGAGTTTCTATCAGATAGAAAAGGCAGCATGATAGAACTTGAAGTAGTTCAAGAACCGCAAAGTGAAGTTCAAGAACAAGAACAAGTAATCGAGCCAATACTAAAATCCACTAATATACCTCCGAACCGTCCGTATGCAGATCCATAAGAGTTTGGAAAATGCCTGATAGGTTATTCCTCCTCGAAAATGATGAAGATCATGTTGAACTTGGACAAGTTCCAAGAACATACAATGAGGCTGTATCGGATGCGGACATGGGACATTGGCTAACTGCCATGAAATCCGAAATGGACTCCATGTACTCCAATAAGGTATAGAGCTTGGTAGACCCACCCAAGGGAATAGTTCGCATAGGCTGCAAGTGGATCTATAAGAAGAAATTTGGAGTGGATGGAAAGGTATCGACTTATAAAGCTAGATTGGTAGCAAAATGATATACTCAAAGGCAAGGTGTTGACTATGAGGAAACCTTTTCACCAGTTGCAATGCTGAAGTCCATTAGGTTTTGCTGGCCATAGTTGCATGGTACGACTACGAGATATGCATGGCAAATGGATGTGAAGACCGCTTTCCTTAATGGAGACATTGAGGAAGAAATTTACATGGCGCAGCTGGAAGGCTTCATATCTTTTGGAAATGAGCAAAAGGTTTGCAAACTCTAGCGATCCATTTATGGATTGAAACAAGCACCCCGTAGTTGGAACATAAGGTTCGACTGAACTATCAAAGAGTTTGATTTTGAGAAGAACCCGGAGGAACCTTGTGTATACAAGAAGGTTAGTGGGAGGGCAGTGATATTTTTTGTTCTCTATGTCGATGACATTTTACTCATTGGGAATGACGTAGGAATGTTGCAACAGACTAAAGCTTGGTTATCCACACGTTTCTCAATGAAGGATTTGGGAGAAGCATCTTACGTATTAGGAATACGTATCTATAGAGATAGAGCAGGGAAGATGCTTGGCTTATCACAAACCCTGTACAAACATACTGTTATGAAACAGTTTAGCATGGAAGAATCCAAGAAGGGATTGTTTCCAATGTCCGATGGGGTTCGTCTCTCGAAATCCATGTCTCCTCAGACACCTAGTGAAATCGAGGAGATGAAAAGGAAACCTTATGCTTCTGCTATAGGAAGCATAATGTATGGCATGGTATGTACTGGACCCGATAATGCGTATCCTGTGAGTGTCACAAGCAGATATCAGTCGAACCCCGGTCCAGCTCACTAGAAGGCTGTGAAACATATCTTCAAGTACTTACGAAGGACTAAGGATATATTTTTGGTCTATGGGGGTACCGAGTTGAAATTAGAGGGCTTTACCTACTCTTGTTTTCAATCGGATGTGGATGACTTAAAGTCGAACAAGGGATTTATATTCACGCTTAATGGTGGTGCCGTGTGTTGGAAGAGTTCTGAGCAAAGCACTATGGCCGATTCCACTACCGAAGCTGAATATATTGCAGCGTCCGAAGCTGCAAAAGAAGGGACATGGATAAGGAAATTCATCCAAGAGTTGGGTGTCATTCCTAATGCTAATGATCCAGTACCGTTATAGTGTGATAACATCGGAGCCGTGGCGCAAGCTAAGGAGCCGAGATCTCATCAGAAGTCCAAGCATATTCTGAGGAAGTATCATGTGATCCGAGAGATCATTGATAGAGGTGAAGTCAAAGTAGAACGAGTCACCTCGTAAGCGAATGTTGCAGACCCCTTCACGAAGCCTTTACCAAGGTCGGTCCACGAGAAACATCGAGACTCGATGGGATTAGGATTTATAAGTAGTTGGCTTTAGGTGAAGTGGGAGATTGTTAGAGTAGGTGACCAACAAGCGAACTTGTGGCTGTGGTCTTTCCATTTATTCTTTTAACAAATAATCCATTTTTGTATTAAGGATAAAACACCTTGGCATTCTATATCTTTGTCCCTTGTTCAAACATAGATATAGTCCTTACAGTTCTTACAATTACTTGTAATTGATCTTTTAGGATCGTGAGATATGTACTTAAGTATTATAACTGTTAAACCATGTTCCTAGTCGAAGGGTTACGCCACCAATGAGGATATCGGCCTTTCCCATTAAGAGACTAGCACTTAGTGTACGTGTACTGTGTCTCATCAGTAAACATATTTGTGATATCGGCATGCATAAGTGGGTGCTCGTAAGTTGACGAGTTCACTAAACTCCCTCGCCCTAGAAATCTCTAAGTGGTTCTCAATAATTGAGTAGAGATCTCTATGGTATAGTTGTACACCGTTAGTCCTTAAGACCTAGACATCACCGTGACTTCACTAGAGGACCAGCTGTATCGTGACCTGTCCCTGAGTTCCACCGAGGACCGCCCCAAGGGCCAGTGTTCGTGCAATCCGAAATCTAGTGGGAGGTCTGTGCATTGTAGTCGGGGATTCGATCGCTAGAATAGTCTTGGATGTCCTGTGTGTTCTCATAGTTTGTAATATTTAAGTCTCTGGCCAGAGCTGACTAAGTGATGATTAGGGAATTCAATTCTCTAAGTCATGCACGTACTGATTACAACGCTTAGAAGGATCGCACGGTTATTGAACTACAAATGAGGTCTCGATGAACCAAAGCCTCTAGTTCAATCGGGACATATGAATCGAAAGGATCGTACTGTACGTTAACTATATCAAAAGGTTCTTGTAGGCACTTCATTTGTATCTAGGGAATGATGACGCGTAGTTGCTGGATGCCAATATTGATTCATTGGGTGATTAAGTTGAAACGAGCTTCATCGTAATCGTAACTCTAGGGACGAGTTTAAACCACAAAGAGTCGTGGACCCATGGCTAGCTTACACCTAAACCATCGAGGGTCACACTGCTCATGCACTCGAGTTCTTTGAATAAATGGTCAAAGATAAAAATCTTTAGTCTTTGCATAATTGGAAGTCGATATGATTGAGTCCAACATTCGTAATTTAGAATTCTGAATTATATAAGAAAAGGAAAAGAACTAGGCGAACATCTCAGTGAACTTTCTAAATTGGGAAGTTTCCAAATTTAGAAGGTCCACTGAATTAGGGTTTCCACTTTTAGAAATTGGAAATTGAGAATTGGCATTCGTAATGACGAGGACGTTTTCAATGATTCCGAAAATATAATCGCTATAATTTTCCAATCATTGAGTTGTGAGAAACGAGCGAAGAAAGACTAACGAACTTAAGATGTTGGGTCCGGTCCAACTTAAGCACGTTAGGGCTTTTATACAGACACTATAAATACAAGATTTATAGGTCTTTCCCACACACAACACACACCACAAAACTATAGCCATTTTCTCACACGTCCACGGCCACTCTCCACCGCCGCCATCGCCATCGTTGTCGCCCCGTCGCCGGAATCGGCGCCCACGCGCCGATAATCTTCAGTAGCACTTTTCTTTTTGTCTTATTCTTCCGTTTATTCTAACTTTTGCGTGTCTAGTGCCACGTATTTAGCAGAACTCAGTATACGAGGTGAAATCCGAGAGAAGGAAGACAAATGAGTCAAATCGCCGAGAAGCATCCGCCGAACAGACGCCGCACGTGCCCTCACGCGCCTCCCGAAGACAGCGCGTGATCCACACGCGCCGCCACAGCCCGCGAGTCCGTTGCCGCCGTTTCGCCGCCGCTGCTCCCAACTGCACGGATTGGTTTCCCTGGCAGTTTGCTTCAATCCAAGAATTCGACTCACGCTTCAAGAGGTAATTTTCGGATCCGTTTTTAAATAGGTTTTAATTTTATTAGATTAAATTAAATGTTAGTATTCGCAGTATGAGTTTTCGTGAATTGCTATACATGATTGTTTATGTATGAATTCGTGATTTACTACGAGCATGCTATGTGATTTAATTATCGAATTAATTATACGCACGTTGTACTTTAATTTACGCCGGAAGCATTAATGTAGGCGATTAATTGTTATTTTCGGGTATGTGTTTATATGAATAAAATCATTTTGATATAAAATTTTTGTTTTCCGCTGCGTACACATGCCTCATTCCCAACAATTTGTTTTCATTTTTTAATCTTGTATGCATATTTTTCTGTAGTTGACTATAGTATACTACGATATACTACTAAAGTATACTACAGTATACTATGTTTTACTATGATGTCTATCAAACCCTAGCCGACAATAACTCCCAGCCGTCGCCAATCCTAGCAACCAAACGCAACTGCCGCCAAACTCTAGCGGTCAAACCAAGAAAAATTAGATGCAATAAGTCAAAAAAATGCTTCCAATAAGAGCCGATTCTTCGATTCACAGCGCCATCATACACTCGTACTGTTAGAGTAGGTGACCGGCAAGCCAACTTGTGGTTGTGGTCTTTCTCTTTTCCTTGTAATACAACAATTGTTTTTCGTTCGTAATAATAAAATATCTTATTAGGCATTCTATATCTGTTATCCCATGCAAGCAGCATAGATATAGTCCTAACGAGTTACTCTATTACTGTGAGTTGATCTAGTAGAATCGTGAGATAACTCAGCAATGTAATGTAACTGTTAATCCTTGTTCCTAGTCGATGGGTTACGCCAATAATGAGGATACCGGCCTTTCCCTTTTGAGACTAGCACTTAGTGTATGTGTACTGCGTCTCATCAGTCCTCGGTGTTGTGACATCGGCATACTTGAGTGGGTGCTCATACTGGATGAGTTCACTGAACTCCCTCGCCCTAGAAATCTATAAGTGGTTCTCATTCATCGAGTAATAGGTTTCTAAGATATTGTTGTACACCATTAGTCCTTAAGACCCAGACATCACCGTGACTTCACTAGAGGACCGATTGTATCGTGACCTGTCCCTGAGTCCCACCGCGGACCGCTCCAAGGGCCAACGTTCGTGCAATCCGAAATCTAGTGTGAAGTCTGTGCATTGTAGTAGGGGATTCGAGCGCTTGAGTAGTCATGGATGTCCAGTGTGTTCTGACGGTTTATAATCCATGGAATCTCTGGCCAGAGTTGATAGTGGGGTGATTAGGGAAATGTGTTTCCCTAAGTCGCACACGAAAGGATTTATAATACCTAGAACGTTCGCACGGTTATTGAACTTTATAAGAGGTCTCGGTGAACCAATGCCTCTAGTTCAATCGGGACATGTGCTACGAAAGGATCGTACTGTACGCTAACTATATCATAAGGTTCTTGCAGGCACTTCATTTGTATCTAGGGAATCATGATGCGTAGTTGCTAGACGCCAATCTTGATTCGTTGGGCACCGATTTGATCGGGGATTAGGTAAAATGAGTTTTACTCTAATCAAGACTCTTGGGAGGAGTTCGTATAAGAACAATGTGTTGTTCGAATCACAAAGAGTTGTGAGCCCACGGCTAGCATACACCTGAACCATTGAGGGTCACACTTCTCGTGTAATATAGATCCTTGATAACAACATGCATAGATTAATGTGTTAATCTTTGAACGATTGGATGTCAATATGATTGAATCCAAGATTCGTAATTGTGAATTGCGAATCGGAGTAAACGTGGAGAAAGAGAGAAATGCGGAATTTAGTGAAGTTTCTAAATTGGGAAGTTTCCCGATTTAGCAAGTCCACTAAAGTGGAAGTTTCCAATTTTGGAAATTGGAAATTTCGAAGAGGCACTCGTATCGACGAGGACTTTGAGCTCGTCACAAATATAATTTTGTTATAATTTTGTGGACGATCGTTTATTAGAAACGAGGCCGACAAGGGGATGTGCTTAATGCATCAGTGGGTCAAGCCCAATGACTTAAGCCCACTAGGGTTGAAAACCCTAAGTATAAATAGACCTCAAACAAGAGTTTGAGGTCAGATTTTCAGCACCAAAAAAACCCTAGCCGCTCAGCCCCCTTCGGCCGTTGCTGCCCCGCACGCGCCACCGCCGACCACCGCCGGAAACACCGCCGGTTTTCTCCTCTTTTTCCTTCGTTTTATTCGTGTTGTTATCTAACTCGTTTACATCTAGTGCTGTAGTTCGAGTGGGTCGAAAATACGAGGTGAAACCTAATTGGAGAGGAGCTGCTGCCCTGACGAATCCACGCACCGCCGCACGCGCCGTCGCTGCCGCTGCCACGCGCCGCCGTTGCTGCTGCCATTCATTGCCGTTCGTTGCTTGCTGGATCACCTTGTTCCAGCCGTGAATTGCAGCCCCGAGGATTGGTAATTTGCAGCTTGTACGTGACTCGTTCTAGGATTTCGATTCGTCGAAATCTCACGCTACAAGAGGTAAAATGAATCGAAACTTTCGTAAATTAATTCGAGCATGTTTGTATGAATTATAATTTATGAATGTGAGTAATATGTAATTACGTGTTTCGATTTCATTGAATGATGAACAAGCATGTTTCGTGATTTTCGGTTTTATGTATTTTTCAATTAAATCGAAAATTACCATATGTATGGCGGAAGCGTTAAGGTACGTTGACTATGTGATTAGTTTATGCATGTAATCGAAACTAGTTCGATATAAAATTTTAAATTCCGCTGCGTATACATGCCCGATCCCCAACAGTGGTATCAGAGCCACGGGTTAATCGTTTATTTGTCAACGTGTTTATCGCTTTCGAAAGCATGGTTCGATTTGTTGAATTGTTGAATTTTTGGTGTTATCAAATTGGGTGGTTTAATATTAATTAAATATTTTGAATATTTCAGAAAATATAAAAAAATTTAATTTTGAAAAATTCGATTTTTGCTGCTGTTTTTCCCCAGCTGACCGAACCGGTCCGGTCGGACCGGTCCGACCGGTCCGGTCAGCACAAACAAACAAAAAAAAAAAAATTATTTGATTTTCTGAGATTAATATTAAAATTAATTGATTTTTAATTTTTGAAATTATTTATCAATTAAACCCAATTAGATAATTGATCCATTAATTTAATTTGAATTCAAAGAATAGTGTTGGACTAATTATTTAATTTAATCGTTAAATTAGTTTAATTAATGGAACACAAATTGGATGGCAAATAATTAATGGGCTTCATTCTTATTTGAATGATTTATGAATGAAGGAGGTCCGTTAATTATATTTGCAATTTATCGTATTAATTAATTAATTCATGAGATGAATAATTGTGATTAAGTACGATGATGATCGTATGTCTCTCTTAGGATCAATATGCGTTTCCACATACCTAGAGAACATAGTTGTAGGAATCACAAACGATCATAACCTAAAACTTCCGATGAGCTAATAAGATTTAAAAAATAAAATCCCTCATTCTTAATCAAGAATAATTATCAAGCTATAAAGAAAAACCAAATTGTTGAATTTTTCTTTCCTTCTACCAACAATTAAATTATGTGTAGCCTCTCATAATAGTGCAGTAAGCCGTGTTAGCGGGGAGTACTATTGTGGGATAAGCTGTAATTTAATTGACATTAGATGGAGATACGGTCATAGATAAAATTATGTTGGATTAATGTGGTCGGCTAGATTAACTAGGGATTGCATTAGTTTGATATAGTTGGATCTATGACATCTCATATTGGTAGGCTAGACTTGACACACGAAGATTTCGATATTCGCTAGATTAACTTAGGTCATTATCAAGTGTGAGGTAAATCGAACTTTAGGGTCACATAGTGATGTGATTGATAGTACTCTACCTTTAGGCTTGTGTAATCGGGATAGATTAACTACGGGTTACATTAGCGCTATTGGACCTAAAGCCCATTAAAGAAAAATAAGTTTTCTCGATTGTCTGCTAGAGGGTGGTGGAATTCGATAAAATTGGTGGGAGAATAATTAAAATATAAAAGTCCAAAATTTTAATTGTAACGATTATTACGAACTAAACTCTAATTATTGTCTTCTTAAAATTTTCTCAGCAACAATGTCCAAACATCCCCTTTCCTCAATCCTCGAACAAAACAAACTCACCGGTCCAAACTATTTGGATTGGCTTCGCAATCTGAAACTTGTGCTCCAAGTCGAGGAGCGTCTCTATGTGCTCAATGAACGTCCCCCCGCTGCTCTTCCTGCGACTGCTACTGCTGACGAGACTGCCACTTTCGAGGCATGGAAGAAGGACGACCTCCATGCGAGGTGCTACATGCTAGCATCCATGGTGCCAGAGCTCGCGAGGAAGTATGAGTCTCATGTGCATGCTTATGATATCAAGCTGTTGGGGATCGTGCATGTATACGCAGCGGAATTTAAATTTTTTATATCGAACTAGTTTCGATTACATGCATAAACTAATCACATAGTCAACGTACCTTAACGCTTCCGCCATACATATGGTAATTATCGATTTAATTGAAAAATACATAAAACCGAAAATCATGAAACATGCTTGTTCATCATTCAATAAAATCGAAACACGTAATTACATATTACTCACATTCATAAATTATAATTCCGAAAGTTTCGATTCATTTACCTCTTGTAGCGTGAGATTTCGACGAATCGAAATCCTAGAACGAGTCACGTACAAGCTGCAAATTACCAATCATCGGGGCTGCAATTCACGGCTGGAACAAGCTGATCCAGCAAGCAACGAACGGCGACGAATGGCAGCAGCAGTGGCGACGCGTGGCAGCAGCAGCGACGGCGCGTGAGCGGCGGTGCGGCGCGTGCGGCGGTGCGTGGATTCGTCGGGGCAGCAGCTCCTCTCCAATTAGGTTTTACCTCGTATTTTCGACCCACTCGAACTACAGCACTAGATGTAAACGAGTTAGATAACAACACGAATATAACGAAGGAAAAAGAGGAGAAAAACCGGCGGTTTTCCGGCGGTGGTCGGCGGTGGCGCGGCGGGGCAGCAACGGCCGAAGGGGAGAGCGGCTAGGGCTTGAGCGGCTAGGGTTTGGTGCTGAAAATCTGATCTGAAACTCTTGTTTGAGGTCTATTTATACTTAGGGTTTTCAACCCTAGTGGGCTTAAGTCATTGGGCTTGACCCACTGATGCATTAAGCCCATTCCCTCGTCGGCCTCGTTTATAATAAACGATCGTCCACAAAATTATAACAAAATTATATTTGTGACGAGCTCAAAGTCCTCGTCGATACGAGTGCCTCTTCGAAATTTCCAATTTCCAAAATTGGAAACTTTCACTTCAGTGGACTTGCTAAATCGGGAAACTTCCCAATTTAGAAACTTCACTAAATTCCGCATTTTTCTCTTTCTCCACGTTTATTCCGATTCGCAATTCACAATTACGAATCTTGGATTCAATCATATTGACATCCAATCGTTCAAAGATTAACATATTAATCTATGCTTGTTGTTATCAAGGATCTATATTACACGAGAAGTGTGACCCTCAATGGTTCAGGTGTATGCTAGCCGTGGGCTCACAACTCTTTGTGATTCGAACAACACATTGTTCTTATACGAACTCCTCCCAAGAGTCCCGATTAGAGTAAAACTCATTTTACCTAATCCCCGATCAAATCGGTGCCCAACGAATCAAGATTGGCGTCTAGCAACTACGCATCATGATTCCCTAGATACAAGTGAAGTTCCTGCAAGAACCTTATGATATAGTTGGCGTACAGTACGATCCTTTCGCAGCACATGTCCCGATTGAACTAGAGGCATTGGTTCACCGAGACCTCTTATAAAGTTCAATAACCGTGCGAACGTTCTAGGTATTATAAATCCGTTCGTGTGCGACTTAGGGAAACACATTTCCCTAATCACCCCACTATCAACTCTGGCCAGAGATTCCATGGATTATAAACCGTCAGAACACACAGGACATCCATGACTACTCAAGCGCTCGAATCCCCTACTACAATACACAGACTTCACACTAGATTTCGGATTGCACGAACGTTGGCCCTTGGTGTGGTCCGCGGTGGGACTCAGGGACAGGTCACGATACAATCGGTCCTCTAGTGAAGTCACGGTGATGTCTGGGTCTTAAGGACTAATGGTGTAGAACTATTACTCGATGAATGAGAACCACTTATAGATTTCTAGGGCGAGGCAGTTCAGTGAACTCATCCAGTATGAGCACCCACTCAAGTATGCCGATGTCACAACACCGAGGACTGATGAGACGCAGTACACATACACTAAGTGCTAGTCTCAAAAGGGAAAGCCGGTATCCTCATTATTGGCGTAACCCATCGACTAGGAACAAGGTTTAACAGTTACATTACATTGCTGAGTTATCTCACGATTCTACTAGATCAACTCACAGTAATAGAGTAACTCGTTAGGACTATATCTATGCTGCTTGCATGGGATAACAGATATAGAATGCCAAATGAAATATTTTATTATTACGAACGAAAAACGATTGTTTTATTACAAGATAAAAGGAAAGACCACAGCCACAAGTTGGCTTGTTGGTCACCTACTCCAACACAAGCACCATCTTGAAAGCATGTATAGTGAGAATACTAGGGCATCGAGGTACTCAGCTACCAAGGAGTTGATCACCATGAGGCTGCGTGAAGGGGCTTCGGTCCACGAGCACGGTCTCAAGATGATCACTCTCCTTGAGAAGCTGGTGAGCCTCGATGTCACCCTCCCGGCCGAGCTCTCGGTGGATTTGATCCTACTGTCCCTTCCTAGTTCTTATGAATCGTTCATAGTGAACTTCAACATGAACAAGCTCGATCCACCATTGGATGAGTTGTTGAACATGTTGGTCAGCTATGAGTCCACAATCAAGAAGGAGAAATCTGTTCTCCTAGTTGCTCCTTCTGCGAAGAAAGGTTCGTTGCAAAAGAAAAGGAAAGAAAGGAGTTTCGGCCCGAGCAAGAAACTTGAGAAGGGCGAGTCGAGCGGAGTGAAGAATGACAAGGTCACCAAGCAAGTTGATGACGCTTGCCATCATTGTGGAAAGAAGGGCCATTGGCGACGCAACTGCAAGGCTTACCTCGATCAGAAACGTTCTGAAAAGGGTACGTATTTAGTTGAAGTTAATTTGTCTGTTAAATCTTCTGCTTGGGTATTGGATACTGGTTGTGGCTCACATCTTTGTAATGATTTGCAGCTCATGACAAGAAGTAGGAAGCTTAATGTGGGTGAGACCTACCTAAGAATGGGCAACGGAGCAAGGGTTGCTGCCGAAGCCATTGGGACAATTTATCTTTCTGTTTTGGATTCTAGTTTTTCCATTGTTTTGAACAATTGTTTATTTGTTCCGTCACTTATTCGAAACCTTATTTCTATTCCTGTTTTGGATAATGAAGGTTTTACTTTTGTTTTTGGAAATTCGATTTGCATTATACAAAAGGATCAAAATGTGATTTGTAAGGGACAACTTATAAACAACTTGTATGAACTAAATCCAAATGAAATACCAATTAACGTTATATCAGCAAAACGAAAAGATATAAGTCTTAACCCCGCACAACTTTGGCACGCTCGACTGGAACACATTTCCTTGAGAAGGATGAACAAGTTTGTAAGTGAAGGAATGTTCTCCTTGGAGGACGTGAAATCACTTCAAACTTGTGTGTCCTGCCTTAAAGGAAAAATGACCAAGACTCCCTTCAAAGGGAAGATGGAACGAGCCGAGGGTCTTTTGGATTTGATCCATTCAGACGTGTGTGGTCCACTAAGCGTTAGTGCTAGGGGTGGTTTTAACTACTTCGTTACCTTTACCGATGATTATTCTAGGTATGGTTTCGTATACTTAATGAAGTATAAGTCTGAAACTTTTGAAAAGTTCAAAGATTTTAGACACCAAGTAGAAAACCAACTCGGTAGACGTATTAAGAAACTACGATCTGATCGTGGTGGCGAATACTTAAGTACTGAGTTTATAGACTATCTTAAAGAGAATGGGATTCTGTCTCAATGGACTCCTCCTGGAACTCCTCAACTTAATGGAGTTTCCGAACGTCGGAATCGAACACTGTTAGACATGGTTCGATCTATGATGGGGTTCACCGAGCTACCGGCATACCTGTGGGGTCATGCACTCCTAACTGCCGTGTATTTGCTGAATAGGGTTAATACCAAAGCAGTTGACTCCACACCTTATGAACTTTGGCACTCCAAGAAACCCACGTTTAAACATATTAGGATATGGGGTTGTCCTGCTTACGTGAAGCGGCTAGTGGGAGATAAGTTGGATAGAAAATCCGACCTATGCTATTTTGTGGGGTATCCCGAGGATTCCATGGGATACGAATTCTACTATGTTTCCGAGGCAAAGGTGTTCGTCTCGAGAAATGTCGTGTTCCTTGAGAAGGAATTTCTATCGGATAGAAAGGGCAGTGTAGTTGATCTCGAAGAAGTTCGAGAACCACAATCTGAAGTTCAAGCACAACAATCAAATAATGAGCCAATTCAACAAACCACTAATATACCTCCTGAACTGTCGCTGCGTAGATCCAAAAGAGTTCGGAGAGCGCCCGATAGGATATTCCTCGTTGATGAAGTTGACCAAGGATGTGATCCTAGAACTTTCAACGAAGCTGTATCGGATACAGACAAGGGACATTGGCTTAATGCCATGAAATCCGAAATGGACTCTATGTACTCCAACAAGGTATGGACCTTGGTAGATCCACCCGAGGGAATTGTTCCCATAGGCTGCAAGTGGATCTATAAGAAGAAAATTGGAGTAGATGGAAAGGTATCGACCTACAAGGCTAGATTGGTAGCGAAGGGTTATACTCAAAAGCAATGAGTTGACTATGAGGAAACCTTCTCTCCAGTTGCTATGCTTAAGTCCATTAGGATTTTGCTGGCCATCTCTGCGTGGTATGACTACGAGATATGGCAAATGGATGTGAAGACCGCTTTCCTTAATGGGGACATTGAGGAAGAAATTTACATGGCGCAGCCGGAAGGCTTCATATCTTCTGGAGATGAGCAAAAGGTTTGCAAACTCCAGCGATCCATTTATGGATTGAAACAAGCATCCCGTAGTTGGAACAAAAGGTTCGACACAACTATCAAAGAGTTTGAATTTGTGAAAAACCCGGAGGAACCTTGTGTCTACAAAAGGGTTAGTGGGAGTGCAGTGACTTTTCTTGTACTTTATGTTGATGACATACTACTCATTGGGAATGATGTAGGGATGTTGCAGTCGACTAAAGTATGGTTATCCACACGTTTCTCGATGAAGGATTTGGGAGAAGCATCCTACGTATTAGGAATACGGATCTATAGAGATAGATCGAGGAGATTGCTTGGCTTGTCCCAATCCATGTACATAGACACCGTTCTTAAACGGTTTAGCATGGAAGAATCCAAGAAGGGATTCTTGCCAATGTCCCATGGGGTTCGTCTCTCGAAATCCATGCGTCCTCAAATGCAAATGGAAATCGAGGAGATGAAGAGGACACCTTATGCATCCGCTATAGGAAGCATAATGTATGGCATGCTGTGTACACGACCTGATATTGCGTATGCTGTGAGCGTCACAAGCAGATATCAGTCCGACCCCGGCCCAGCCCATTGGAAGGCTGTGAAGGACATTCTCAAGTACTTGCGAAGAACTCGAGATTTGTTTTTGGTCTATGGGGATACCGAGTTGAAAATAGAAGGCTTCACGGATTCTAGTTTTCAATCGGACGTGGATGACTCGAAGTCAAATTCGGGGTATATATTCAAAGTCAACGGGGGTGCCGTGTGTTGGAAGAGTTCCAAACAAGGCACGACGGCTGATTCCACCACCGAGGCTGAATATATTGCAGCATCAGATGCTTCAAAGGAAGGGTCATGGATTAGGAAATTCATCCAAGAGTTGGGTGTATTTCCGAACGCTAGCGATCCAGTACGGCTGTACTGCGATAACAACGGAGCCGTAGCGCAAGCTAAGGAACCAAGAGCTCATCAGAAGTCGAAGCACGTGTTGAGAAAATACCATGTGATCCGAGAGATCATAGTGAGAGGTGAAGTCAAGCTAGACAGAGTCACCTCGGAGGACAATATTGCAGATCCCTTCACCAAGCCATTGGCAGGATCAGTCCACGAGAAACATCGAGAGTCGATGGGACTTAGATTTATGTGTAGTTGGCTTTAGGTCAAGTGGGAGATTGTTAGAGTAGGTGACGGCAAGCCAACTTGTGGTTGTGGTCTTTCTCTTTTCCTTGTAATAAAACAATCGTTTTTCGTTCGTAATAATAAAATATCTTATTTGGCATTCTATATCTGTTATCCCATGCAAGCAGCATAGATATAGTCCTAACGAGTTACTCTATTACTGTGAGTTGATCTAGTAGAATTGTGAGATAACTCAGCAATGTAATGTAACTGTTAAAACTTGTTCCTAGTCGATGGGTTACGCCAATAATGAGGATACCGGCCTTTCCCTTTTGAGACTAGCACTTAGTGTATGTGTACTGCGTCTCATCAGTCCTCGGTGTTGTGACATCGGCATACTTGAGTGGGTGCTCATACTGGATGAGTTCACTGAACTCCCTCGCCCTAGAAATCTATAAGTGGTTCTCATTCATCGAGTAATAGGTTTCTAAGATATAGTTGTACACCATTAGTCCTTAAGACCCAGACATCACCGTGACTTCACTAGAGGACCGATTGTATCGTGACCTGTCCCTGAGTCCCACCGCGGACCGCTCCAAGGGCCAACGTTCGTGCAATCCGAAATCTAGTGTGAAGACTGTGCATTGTAGTAGGGGATTCGAGCGCTTGAGTAGTCATGGATGTCCTGTGTGTTCTGACGGTTTATAATCCATGGAATCTCTGGCCAGAGTTGATAGTGGGGTGATTAGGGAAATGTGTTTCCCTAAGTCGCACACGAAAGGATTTATAATACCTAGAACGTTCGCACGGTTATTGAACTTTATAAGAGGTCTCGGTGAACCAATGCCTCTAGTTCAATCGGGACATGTGCTACGAAAGGATCGTACTGTACGCTAACTATATCATAAGGTTCTTGCAGGCACTTCATTTGTATCTAGGGAATCATGATGCGTAGTTGCTAGACACCAATCTTGATTCGTTGGGCACCGATTTGATCGGGGATTAGGTAAAATGAGTTTTACTCTAATCAAGACTCTTGGGAGGAGTTCGTATAAGAACAATGTGTTGTTCGAATCACAAAGAGTTGTGAGCCCACGGCTAGCATACACCTGAACCATTGAGGGTCACACTTCTCGTGTAATATAGATCCTTGATAACAACATGCATAGATTAATGTGTTAATCTTTGAACGATTGGATGTCAATATGATTGAATCCAAGATTCGTAATTGTGAATTGCGAATCGGAGTAAACGTGGAGAAAGAGAGAAATGCGGAATTTAGTGAAGTTTCTAAATTGGAAAGTTTCCCGATTTAGCAAGTCCACTAAAGTGGAAGTTTCCAATTTTGGAAATTGGAAATTTCGAAGAGGCACTCGTATCGACGAGGACTTTGAGCTTGTCACAAATATAATTTTGTTATAATTTTGTGGACGATCGTTTATTAGAAACGAGGCCGACAAGGGGATGGGCTTAATGCATCAGTGGGTCAAGCCCAATGACTTAAGCCCACTAGGGTTGAAAACCCTAAGTATAAATAGACCTCAAACAAGAGTTTGAGGTCAGATTTTCAGCACCAAAAAAACCCTAGCCGCTCAGCCCCCTTCGGCCGTTGCTGCCCCGCACGCGCCACCGCCGACCACCGCCGGAAACACCGCCGGTTTTCTCCTCTTTTTCCTTCGTTTTATTCGTGTTGTTATCTAACTCGTTTACATCTAGTGCTGTAGTTCGAGTGGGTCGAAAATACGAGGTGAAACCTAATTGGAGAGGAGCTGCTGCCCTGACGAATCCACGCACCGCCGCACGCGCCGCTCACGCGCCGTCGCTGCCGCTGCCACGCGCCGCCGTTGCTGCTGCCATTCATTGCCGTTCGTTGCTTGCTGGATCACCTTGTTCCAGCCGTGAATTGCAGCCCCGAGGATTGGTAATTTGCAGCTTGTACGTGACTCGTTCTAGGATTTCGATTCGTCGAAATCTCACGCTACAAGAGGTAAAATGAATCGAAACTTTCGTAAATTAATTCGAGCATGTTTGTATGAATTATAATTTATGAATGTGAGTAATATGTAATTACGTGTTTCGATTTCATTGAATGATGAACAAGCATGTTTCGTGATTTTCGGTTTTATGTATTTTTCAATTAAATCGAAAATTACCATATGTATGGCGGAAGCGTTAAGGTACGTTGACTATGTGATTAGTTTATGCATGTAATCGAAACTAGTTCGATATAAAATTTTAAATTCCGCTGCGTATACATGCCCGATCCCCAACACGTAGACAACTAGAGTCATTTTCAAAACCCTAGCACCGCTAGCAAACGTAGACTAGCCACTATCCTCGCCTTCCTCGTCGTTCATGCAATTAAATGCACACATATCATAAATTTATCATAACCAGCCCTAAGCTCAAAAAGCAACGGAAATATCTATGCAGGCACGCATCTCGCCAACCCTTCCGTGATGCAATCGCCACTTCCCGGCCAAGGCGAGTCAAGGACATCGACGCCGCCGCACAAAGGCATTCGAATTGGCCACCACCGTCCCTGCAGATCTATTGTTCCACCGCAACTTTTTAAATACTCAGATCTAATAATTAAAAAAGAAAGTAAAAGAGTGAATGAGAGAGATTGGGGCGGGGAAATAGAGAAATAAAGAGAAAGAGAGAGAGAGAAGAAGATGAGGAGTTGGGCGGCGGAACAGTAGAGAGGAGGGGGGGGGGGGGGAAGAGAGAAATAATAGAATGAAATTATACTGTAATTTTTATTGATTACATTAAGGGTAGTTTTGTGTTTAAAAAAATTAAAAGGATGTGCATAAATTTTTGTTTAGAATTAAGGATTTAATAAGAAAATTCTAATTGAACTTGTCCCCTACATCTAATTAGGTTTGGTTTGAGGGGTGTCATGCATATTACCCCTAACATATTCATCAATTCCATCCATTATACTCTAACTTCATCAATATTGCACATTAACAATTTCATCAATATTGCAATGGCCCCGGATTTGAACAAATATATCACATTAACCTCTATTAAAAAAAAAAACAAACTAAAAAAATATTTTTTTATAAAGATTATTTTTTTCACAATTTTTTTCCGGCCACATTTCGGCGTTGATTTTGTTTTTCGAAAACTATTTTTTCTGAAATTTTTTTCCGACCGGTTTCCAGCGTTGACTTTTTTTTTTGAAATTTTTTTTCTCTCTAAATTACTGTGTTAACAACAAAATTATTGTTGACACAGTAATATTGAATACCAAAACAGTAATGTTACTAACATTACTGTCCCAAGCAATAATATTATTGCATGAAACATGAATATTACATTCGGAGACATTAATATAACGGTCGAAAATAACAAAATTGCAGGCCAAGACGATATAATAAATTAATACAGTAAAGTTATTATTATCTTAAACAATAATTTTACTGTTTGAGACAATAATATTGCAGGCCAAGACAATAATATAAATGAAAATAACTTTTTTTTATAAGAAAAAAGGTTTAAAAAAAACAGTCAATGCTGGAGAGCGGCGATCAACAGCGGCTGACCAGCCAGGAAAAAGATTTAAGAAAAAAGTTTTCAAGAAAAAAATAAAAAATAAAAAAAGTTAACGCCGGAGACCGGCGATCAACAACGGCTGACCTGCCGAAAAAAAAGGTTTTCAAAAAAAGAAAAAAAAAAATTCAAATGTTGTTAACAACGGCTGAACAGCGGTTTGCAGGGGTGGCGTTAAAATTGGATTCAAAATGGAAATGAGGGTCAAAATTGGTTAATTGGTGAAATTTGGCTAAATTGTGGTGTAAATCATGAAATTAGAGTTGAATTAGGTTTCAAGTAGTTGAGGGTAATTTTGGTATATATAAAAGAATTTTCTTATTTGCAAATAAGTTTGAATGATGTGGACTTATTAACAAGACAAAAAAGTTGGATGTCCATTTTTTAATTAAGTGCTCTAGTCATGGGTTTATTTGCCATTTATCCATAATTTAAATCACTTTCATCCATTAAATCTAATTTCACCAATATTGCACATTGACCCCGTATTTGAACAAATATATCACATTAAACCCCCATTTTCACAAATTTTCAAAAAAAAAAAATTGTATTAAACTGTTTTCGCGGCTTGGTGCCGGCGTCGACTGCCAATCTTCGGTATTTTTTAGTTAAAAAAAAATCCCCCCTAAATTACTGTGTTAACAACAATATTAATGTACGAGACAATAATATTAATGTCTCATGTCGGATACAGTATCACAGTGATAATAATATTAATATTGACATTATTATTACTATTACTATTAATATTGACATTACTATTACTATTACTATTATTATTACTGTCTTTGACTGAATATTACTATTTGAGACTGTAATATTGCAGGCCGAGAAAGTAATATTGCAGACCAAGACAGTAATATTATTGAAAATAGTTTTTCGAAAAGAAAAAAAAAGTCACTGCCGGTGGTGGCGGTCAACGGTGGCTGGCCTGCCAGAAATATAATTCAGAAAAATAAAGTTTACAAAAAAAAAAGAAAAAAAAAGAAAGTCAACGTCGGAGACTGGCGGGCGGTCAACGGCGGCTGACCGACAGTAGAGGTCAAAATTGTTAAGAATCAAAATTGATTAATTGGTGAAATTGAGGCTAAGTTAGAGCTTAAATAATGAAACGAAAGTTGAATTAGATAAACGAGGTTACCTTATTAGGATATAAGTTTAAATGGAGTGGATATATTTGCAAGACAAAAAAGTAGGATGTCTATTTTTAATTAAGTCCCCTTGTCATAGGATTTCTCGTAAGTACCCAATTTTTTTGGACTAAACTGTTGAATAATTCGACGAATATTTCGCAAAATTTAAAAGCATTTTTTATAATGTGAATGGATTTTTGCATAATACGACGGACTATTGCATAATCTGAAGTGATTTTGCTTAATATAACTAATTTTTTTTTTCATAATCTAACTGGATTTTAAACAAATTTGATAATCGTAGCCAACGAAAGAATCAACGATGGATGAATCACTGTCAATGGTTATCTATAATTAATGAAACCCGAAGAAATTGTAGAGATCATAAAACCATGTTTTCTACTATCATTAATCTCATGACGAACATAATATTAAAAAAAAATAATCAATGGTCAAATGGGTTAAATATCACTATTTAATTTCGAAGGAGTTGTGCATAATTTTAAATACTAAAGGGAGTTTAGACTGTTTAGTTATAATTACACCTACACTCAAGAGATAGATATAATTTAACCTAAATATTAGTTTATGTTATATGTTTGTTAGTATAAGTCATGTGTATTCCAATAACCGTAGTAAACAACGACTAGGATATAATTTGAATAGCTATTTCTTGACAATTTTTTTTTTATGGAAGTCATGTTGTAACTTGTAATACCATTATGAACTAGGTAGCACCAAATAAATTTGATTGGGCGGTTTGTTGCAAAAGTGGGAAATTTGAAACAATTTAAAGTTGGAAAGAGGAGCATAATCTTTGGATGTACACAAACTCATCCCACATCAGTAATGTAGCTTCAGCGATGATATATAATAGGATTAAATAAAGTTTGCACCCTTAAAATATTGAGGTTGGTTGTAACACGTACTCTTTGATGTATCAACTGCAACACTACATACTCCTTTAATAAATTTAATAATAAAACTTTACTTTAATGACATGACATTTTTTCTTCTCATAATCATTAAGTTATTGATCAATGAACACGTGAGAAAATCTTTTTTCCAACATCTTTAAAATCAATTCCACTACTTCGAAATTCGAATTTTAATAAGAAAAAAAATCTAAATTTTTGTTTACTTTCAATATTTTTGTTTACTTTCCCTACATTGTTAGTGTAACCATTTGAATATATAAATCATGCGAGTTCTTGTTAGTTCATAACTATGATATATAGTCTCAGAAAAAATTATGATCAATGCATTTCACTTTAAAAAATCTATAATTTGATACAATTATGATACCAAATTCGTTCTTATTAACTATTAATGAAGATTAAATAAAAAATGTTGGGAAAAAAAATCAAAAGAAAATTTCGATGAAATTAAGATTTTTTATTCTATAATAAAGAATTTTTGAAATATTTTTTGAAAACATATGATTACATATCATCTTTATATATATAACTGTTGGAAGGGATTATGAGAAGAAAAATTACATGTCATTAAAGTTAAAGTTTTATTATTGAATTTATTATTGAAATGGTAAGTGTTATATTTGATACTTTACGGACTATGTGTTACAATTCCTAAACTTTAAGGGTGTAAAGTGTATTTAACCCTATAAAATATAATAAGAGAATTAGTGTGTTTGCTGAGCTTGGTATCGCAGGCTCATTAATCGGGGGAGATTCGAATTGGGTTAAATCTCTATATCCATTGTGTTAAAAAATTACACGTCAGATTCTTTCCTACTTCCATTGGCCCACTACGAGAGTAGGGACTTGGACCTAATCACCATGTTAAATAAAAATCATATTTTTTTCTTCTTTATTTATATATTTTTATCTAACCAAACAATCTAGGCCTCATTTCGTTGTCAACAATTTAGATCTCGTTTGATTGCTAAGACAAGATTAGTCAAGATAAAATTAAATAATCCAATAAAAGTCAATTATATTATTGGACCTTGGAAGGTCCAATAAAAAATATGCCTAGTAGGCAAGATAAGCCATTTTATATTTGCGGGTCGAGCCGACAAGTTATTGGGGATATCGAACATCAAAGAATACTCAATTATTTAGTTAATAATGGCTAATCTTCCCAATCAAACAAGATTATAATAAACTATAAGTGTGACTTAGTTGTGTCTTATGTGGTACCATATTGATTGTTTTTTTAATTTTTGATAAGATTGTAACTTTCCATTGTTTTCAACAACTTATTTAAATTTTAGACCAGAGCTGATTAAGCACAAACTCATATTAAACTGACTGATTTTGTCTTCTTCATAATGAGACTACTGATTTGCATAATATATCATAATATATTTTTCTTCATTACTAAAAATATAATGATAAAAAAAGGTATAATGGTGTATCATCACATAATCATTTTAATTTTTAAATGAATGGGAAGTCTATAAAAAGAAATCTATAGTATATATATTAGATCTTTTCTTTCAAATACATTCTTTCATTGCGTTGTGTCTTGTGTTTTTTACTTTTCTATATGAAAGTTGTTTCGTGTCCATGAATATATATCAATTTTTTATCTTAATACATTAATTTACCTTAAATATCTCAGCATTTTAAAATAATTGATACAGTTGAATTTAACTTTAAAAATAGGTAGTGCTTTCATCACATCGGAAATGTAAAACCATTTGCACTGATATATATATGATAAGAAATTAACTATTATTCGCCGAGCTCAGTAACGTGGGCTTATAACCCAAGTGGGGCAATAATGTGATTGGACATGTGGCTTGACCGTCTAGTTGGATAGGTAGTTGCAATAAATTGGCCCGTCCGTTCCAAGTGGTGAGTTGGTTCACATGGCTCGGGTTAAGGCTTGAGTTGCGTGGTTCGTAGAGTGGAGGGCAATGCGCCAAGGATAACGGGCCGATGCTTCTTCGGCCCATTTAAGCTAAACGGGCTAGCCTCTATTGGACAATCATTTTTTTTTTGTTTCTCTACTTACAAAAATGTGTGGTCATTAATATATTGGACTTTTTTCTAATATAACTAAGTATATACTTTACTATACTGCACTAATACAATGGCCCAATAGAGAAATCACCATTTTTGTTTTTTTATTTGCCTCGTGTTTATTTCTCTTAAAACAATATGTTGTTATTAATATATTGAAATAATTATTTTTTACAATATTAATTAATTAATAATAAACTTTACAATACTCCACTGAGAACTCGTTTGGCTATCTATATCGGATTAGTTTGAATTAGTTAATTCTCTACTGAATAAATTAGGGTTAATTTCACTTACCACCCCTGTATTACAAACCTTCACTTACATCCACTATACTATTAAATCTTGTATTACCCCCTAGATTACATATTATACCAACTATACCCTCTTCCTCTTAGTTTTTTTTAAAGACAAGCATCCCTCTTTCATTATTTAACAAACTTAAATATTTTTGGTTTCATAATAAAACATATTCTAGTACCTATAATTTATGTTTGCTCGTATTTGTTTTATGTTTACTTGCATTGAACTCTGAAATCATATTTTTCATATAACTGATATTTCTTGTAAAGATAAATAAAATATAAAGTATCATAAAAATCATAGTGAAAATGATTTTTTACTCAATAGTTTTTCTATTATTTATTTGAAAATGTTTACAATGGTATTTACCATTTAAAATTAATTATACATATTAATTTTTTTAGTGATATCAATTACTCATTGCATATTATTTTGACAAAAATAAAAATAATAATTAAATATTAATAGATGGAAATTAATTATATCGAAATTTAAATTTAATTTATATATATGTTCAGGTTTAAGATAAAGAAAATAAATACATTTTTATTATTGTTTCTTAATATACTTTACTTTTAAGAGAAAAAAAAATGATAATAATAATAATAATTAAATGATTATTAATATAATGGAAGTTGAAGAAAATTATTGTTATATATAGGAAGATATTTTTCTTACATAAGGGTATAATATGTACAAGATCTAATTCAGGGAGGTAAGTGAAGATTTTGGTAGTATATGAAAGATAAGTGAATGTTTGTCATTAGTACAAGGGATGTAAATGATATTAACCGAATAATTAATTATTCAATTAGAAAATTAGCTTGTAGTTTTAAGGATAAAATAGTCTTTTACTTGTTTAATTACATCGATTAAATTTATCTCTAGAGGAGAGACTACTAATTGAATGAAATACTGGTATTCAGTAACAGACTTTATTTTTTGTAGCGGGTTTTAGTAAGTAAGGATATTGACAATCGAATGTGTCACTAACCCTACTATTTAATCATTAGAACTTTATAGTAACCGAACAAGCCCTAATCACATTGAACCAATACACATATCCCAATTCATTGGGCTTTTCGATATTTTGTTGGACTTTGCGATTCTATCAATAGAAAATCCAAGATAAGGGGGCAGAAGTAAAGAGTACGTATTTATTTTACATGATAAAACAAATTGAAATGATAAACGCATAATAACTTTTAGTAAACGTGGAATTCGAGTAAACACGTTTTACCGCACAATTAATGAGACCAAGGCAGGGATTGCGATTCCATATCACATTTCTTATAACAAATGCATTTGTCTTTGTTTACTTACTACCACTTGGTTGATTTTCCCATTTATCTTATTATTATTATTGTTAATATGTTTTCCCATTAACTCAATATATGAAAATACATTATTGAATATGCTATAGATCCACAATAATTTACATAATCACTGCTGCAAATATTACATGATACTGAAAATCTTTGCTCTTTCTCTCTCCTACTGAGTAGAGTTCCCTCGTGTGGGTCTTTTATTAGAGGTTTGAGTTTCAATTCATGGAGTGTAGTTGAGAGAAAAAGAAGAAAATCTTGTGTATTGAATATACTCGAGAGAGCTATAATTTAAGGATACAATATATATATATATATATATATATATATATATATATATATATATATATATATATGTGACGTAAGTTAAGTGTTAAGTAACAAACATGCAAAATCCTAGTTAGACTGACTCTAACTGCATAACCCTAGTTAGCTTAACTCTAACTGAATAGTTAGACAACATGCTAACTAACTATATTTAAATAATAATTACTTTAATCCCCCTTCAAGATGGAGCCGGAGTGAATATTTCAAGCGACATCTTGGCAATGAAGCTAGAGAAACTAGGTAATGGCAACAGTTTGGTAAAGATGTCAGCGAGTTGATTTGTTGAGGGAACAGGCATGAGACGAACATGCCCCTTTTTAACTTGATCTAAGATAAAGTGGCAATCCACTTCAATATGTCTGTTTCGCTCGTGAAAGATTGGATTTGCGGCAATGTGAGCGATGGCTAAACCGTCGCATAAAAGAAAAGTAAAGTCTGATGGCTGGTTTAAATCTTTTAGAAGTTGCTTCAACCACATGAGTTCACTTGCAACGGCTGGCAAGGAACGGTATTCATCTTTGACAAAGGATCGAGGTATTGTGGGTTGTTTCTTGGATTTTCAGGAGATGAGTTAGTCACCCAAAATTACACGAAAACCTGTTGTTGAACGGCGAGTGTCTGGACAAGAACCCCAATCCGCATCGAAGATGGATTTTAGTGTAGGAGAAGACTTGGCATCATACAAAACACCTAATCCTGGACATGACTTCAGTAGCAAAGAAGATGATGGACTGCTTAAAGATGGGGTGACTGTGGTTTGGATGAAAATTGAGAAAGCTTATGAACCACATAACAAATGTCTGGCCGCGTAATTGTAAGGTACAAAAGTCTGCAAATGATCCTGCGATACATGAATTCATCTTCCATAAGATGACCATCTTCAGACTTTAACTTCAACTTGGGTCCATCGAAAGACTTACTGGCTTGCTTGACAAATAACCAGAATCTTCAAATATCTTCATGTGGTTTAATGTTTTTGGCATAGGACAATCCCTTTAGGTGACTTGGCAACTTTGAGTCCAAGGACATACTTGAGGTTGCGAAGATCTTTAAGCTTGAACTTGGAATTAAGAAGAGACTTTAAATCTGTAAGAATTTGCAAGTTAAGGCTAGCAAGAATGATATTCATCTACATATACTAAAAATGCAATGAAGGTTTGATGTCTGCCTTTGGTGCAAAGTGTGTAATCTTACTTGGACTGTGTGAGGCCAAAAGAGATACGAGCTTCAGTCAATTTACAATTCTACTGCCGATAATCTTATCGAAACCCATATAGTTATAACCAAGGGAAATGTCCATGTATACTTGCTCAAATAAATCTCCATTGAGAAATACATTATTAACATCCATTTGGCAAATATAGGAAACTAAAGAAATAAGGGTTTTGATAGTTACTAACTTAGCAACGGGTGAGAAACTTTATGTGAAGTCTACTCCCTCTCTTCGAGTGAAATCCTTTGCAACTAATCTTGCCTTATATCTTTCAATAGGGCTATCTGATTTCTTCTTAATCTTGTAGACCCATTTACATCCCACCTTGTGTGTGCCAAGGGGAAGAGGTACTACATCCCAAGTTTGATTATGCTCAATTAAGAGCAGTAATCTCCTCCACCGTGGTTGTTGTCCATTTAGAATTTTTGACAGCTTGATGAAAGAAGGAGGGCACTGACTTAATGGAAACATTGATCACAAAAAATCTATACACTGGGTACAACATGTGATACCCCAGAAAACTGGAAATGGTATAGGGAGTTTTGGCACAAAGAATTTTTTTAAGATAGGCAGGTGGTTTGGCAGGTCTGCCAGATCTTTTGACTGGAGCAAAAGGCAAAGCAGAACTTGTAGAGCCAGCTTTTATATGTACATGGAAGATAAACTGAGCGGGAATGAAGGCACAAGGGGGCTTCGTTAAAAACCTTGTCGGCCTAGAATAAGGAAAAAGGTAAATATTTACAGCGTTTACGAAAAGTACAAAGTCCTATAATATCCATTAATATATATATTTTAAAAAAAATTAAATTAAGATTAAAACAAATTGATTTTAACTTTAAAATAATTTATCAATTAAGGCCAATCAAGTAATTCACACATTAATCGATAAATTTCAATAAATAAGTGTTAGTTTAATTTATGAATTTAAATTGTTGAACTAATTTAAGAAATAGAACACAAATAATTATTGCATGTCACATAATAAATGGGGCTCAATATTATTTAATCTATTTATGATTGACAGATGCCCCTTAATTATTTTGCACTTGGTCGCTTTAATTTATTATATCATATGATAAGTAATCGTAATTATGTGTGATGATGATCGTATGTCTGTTTCGAACAATATGTGTTATCTCTATTTAAAATAATTCTTATGACATAATCATAACTTAAAACCCATTGTTCATAATTCTTAAGAATAATAATTCAAGCTATAAAGAAGAATCGAATTGTCGTTCTTTCTTATTTCATTCTACCAATACTTCGATTATGTGTAGCCCCTTATAATAGTACAATAAGCCATGTTAGCAGGTAGTGCTATTATGAGATAAAATGTAATTTAATTGACACTATATATAAATACAACTAAAGATGCAACTCTACTGATTTAACGTGTTCGACTAGATTAACTAGGTACTGTATTAGTATGGTTGAGTTGGATTATGGCATCTCATATTGGTGGGTTGAACTTAACACACAAAGACTTTGATATTCGCGGGATTAACTTCGGTCGTTATCAAGTGTGATGCATATTATCTTTAGGATCACAATGTAATGTGATTTATAGTGACCTACTTTTTGCATTATGTAATCGGGCTAGATTAATAACGGGCTATATTTGCGCTATCAGTTCTTAAAGTCCATTAAGGAAAAACATAATTTCTCATTAGTCTGCTAGAGGGTAATGAAAATCAATAAAATTAGTGGGAGAACAATTAAATGATAACAATCCACATATTTCATTGTAATCGTTAATTATAAAATTATCTCTAATAATTGTCTTCTTAAAACATTCTCGCTAATCATGTTTATGAATCCTATACATTCGATGCTCGACAAAAACAAACTCACGGGCCCCAACTACGTGGATATGATTGGTAGTCTAAAATATGTGGTAACTGCTAAAGAGCGCGTTTATGTGCTCAATAAGAGACCCCCTACTGTTCTCCATATGAATGTGACTGCTCCTGAAACTACCACATTTGAGGTGTGAAAAAATGATGAGAGACGGATACAACATTTTTTTTTTCTTGGGGCTCCTTCTCTGACTTATAATTTATGGGATCCCCCTTGGCCCCTTTGGTCAAAGATAGCCGTACTTACCTCCATGCTAGGTGCTACATGCTAGCATCCATAGTGCCGAAGCTCGCGAGAAAGTATGAGACTCACGTGTATGCTTTTGATATCAAGGATCGTCTTGAAAGCATGTACAATGAGGATAATAGAGCGTCGATGAACCCAACTACTAAGGAGTTGATCACTATGAGGCTGCGTGAAAATTCTTTGGTCCACGAGCACGGTCTCAAAATGATCACTCTTCTTGAGAAGTTGGTGAACCTTGACATCACCCTCCCAGGAGAGCTCTCGGTGTATTTGATCCTCCTGTCCCTTTCTATTTCCTTTAAACGGTTTATAGTGAACTTCAACCTGAAAAAGTTCGACCTCCCCTTGAATGAGTTTTTGAACATGTTGGTCAGCCACAAATCGACAACTAAGAAGAGGAATTTTGTTCTCGTTATTGCTCCTTGGGAAAGAAAGGTTATGTCTAGAAGAAAATGCAAGGAAAGGAGTTCCCCTTGAAGCAAGAGGTTTGAGAAGGGTGAGACTAGTTGGGTGTCCAAGGACAAAGTCAACAAGCAAGTTGGTGAACCTTGCCATCATTGTGGAAAAAAAAGATCATTAGCGCCGACTGCAAGGCCTACCTAGACCAGAAACGTTATGAGAAGGGTGTGTCTTTTACAGAATTTAATTTGTTTATTAATTCTTCTTCATGGATATTGGATAATGGTTATGGCTCACATCTATGTAATGATTTGCAGTTCATGATAAGAAATAGAAACCTTAGAGCGGGTGAGGCCTACCTAAGGATGGGAAATGAAGCAAAAGTTGTTGCTGAAGCCATAGGGACTATTTTTTTTTAGATGTTTTGGATTCTACTTTTTCTATTGTTTTGAACAATTGTGCATTTGTTCCATCTCTTACTCGAAATCTTATTTCTATTCATATTTTCGACAACGATGGCTTTACTTTTGTTTTTGGAAACTCGATTTGCATTATAAAAAGGGTGAGAGTATGATTTGTAAGGGACAACTAGGAAAAAACTTCGACGAACTAAATCCAAGCGAAATACATGTTCATGTTATATCAGCAAAACATAAAGATATAAATCAAAACCTTGCACAACTTTGGCACGCACGATTAGGTCACATTTCTTTAAGAAAGATGAACGAGTTTGTTTGTGGGGTATTATTCACTTTGAATGGTGTGAACTCACTGCAAACTTGTGAATCCCGTCTCAAAGAGAAAATTACCAAATCGCCATGTATAGGGAAAATGGTGTTGGGATAGTGGATTAAAAGTCTCGGTTTTAGCTACATAATTTATTAAAGAATTAATAAAATAGTATATTATCATTTTATGAAATTCTGCACAGGGGCATTCAATGTATTTAAATTGATCATTGTCAATTAATTAAAAGCATAAGTCTAATATTCTAATAGTATCCGAATGGTGTACTACGGTGCACATAAAGATCATTTTGAAAGTTCGTTTAGAATATAAAGATAAACGTTCACAATCTAGATAAATGTTTTGAATGTAATATTTGAGAATATAAATGGGATTTAATAATTATTTGGTAGTGGAAAGTAAATAATTATTTAATAATTAATTAAATAAATTGTTTTTAGAGTTTGAATTAAATTAATAATTAGATGTCCAAGATTATATTTTCTCCTTTAGTCTCTGTTGTGGCCCAACGGATTTTCTAATTAATCGAGAAAATAAATTCAACCAATATTATATATTATAATTAATATAGCCGAAAATTAAGTCCCCATTGGACTGCAGTTTCTGACTATATGGAGTTATAAAAGGAGTGGGATTTGTTTCCTGGTAATTATTTCTATGTGTGATTGTAACCTTGTGCTATATATAATAGAGATAAGGTTGATGAGAGATAGACTTGGTTCTACACGGTTATTTCACATTGGAGAGAAAATATTTTTACCTTCATCTTTTCTCTCTCAATTTCGCAATTATACGTTTATAATTCTTCAAGAAAAAACCCAGCCTTGTTGAAAAATTATTAATCTGGGATATACAATAGAAGATTGAGGGTTCTTATGAGCTTAATTGTATTCCCGAAATTTTTGAGCAGTCCTGCGAGGAAATTCATCATAAATCAATCGTTCGTCGGATTGGGTTGAAATTTCTAAAATAGCTTCCGACTTATGGAGATACAATTATTTCAAATGATTTTTCCATCAGACAAACCATCAAGGATTTTTCCAGAAAATTTCTAGACAACAACTTTTCAAGGATTGAAAGCTTGGCGTGGATCCCCGTTTGTGCGCTGAAGATGAAAATAAAAGAGGCACACAAAAGGATTTTTGAAATATATATGTAATTCATATATTAGATTTATAGATTTAATTATGCATCATGAGAATCTAATCTGCATGATTATGCTTAAAAAAAATAAAAATCGACTGAAAATTGAATCTCTTTGAATTAATGTTTGGCTCTTCGGACTCACGGTCCTAACAAATGGAACGTACTGAAGGTCTATTAGATTTGATCAATACAGACACGTGTGTGCCGCTAAGTGTTAGTGTAAGGGATATTTTTAACTATTTTGCTAGTTTTACCAATAATGTTTTGAGGTGCGGTTTTGTCTACTTAATGAAGTACAAATCTGAAACTTTTGGAAGGTTCAAATAATTTAGACAACAAGTAGAAACCAACTCGGTCGCCATAGTAAGAAACTACGATCCAATCGTGGTGGACAATACTTAAGTATCGAGTTTATTTACTATCTCAAAGAGAATGTGATTCTCTCTCAATGGAATCGACCTAGAACTCCTCAATTAAAAGAACTATCGGAATTGAACCTTGTTGGACATAGTTCAATCTATGGGGTTCACCGAGCTACCGGCATACTTATGGTTTAATACAATCCTAGTAGCCACGTATTTGCGGAATAGAGTTGACACTAAAGCAGCAAAATTCAAACCATGTGAATTTTGGCACTCCCGAAAATTCAAGTTCAAAAATATTAGGATATGGGTTTGTCCTGCTTACGGGAAGCGCCTAGTGGGAGACAAGTTGGATAATAAACCAACTTATGTTATTTTCTGGGGGTATCCAGAGGATTCCATGGGATACGAATTCTACTATGTTTCTGAGGCGACAATGCTTGTCTCGAGAATGCAGTCTTCATAGAAAGGGAGTTTCTATTAGATAGAAAAGGCAGCATGGTATATCTCGAAGAATTTCGAGAACCACAATATGAGGTTCAAGGATAAGTACTAATATACCTCATGAACCAATTCAATAAACCACTAATATACCTCATGAACCATCAACGCGTAGATACGGCAGAGTTCAGAAAATGCCTGATAAGTTATTCCTCGTTGATAATGATCAAGATGAAGTTGATCAAGGATGTGATCCAAGAACCTTCAACGTAACTGTATCGGAAAGAGACAAGGACTACATGTACTCCAACAAGGTATGGACCTTGGTATACCCAACCGAGGGAATCACTCCCTTACGCTACAAGTGGATCTATAATCGAAAAATTGGAGCAGATAAAAAGGTTAAAGCTAGGTTGGTGCCAAAAGGTTGACTATCAGAAAATAAAATCACCGGTCGTTATGTTAAGGTCTACTATGATTTTGTTGGCCATATATGCATGGTTTGACTACGAGATATGGCAAATGGATGTGAAGACCGCTTTCCTTAATGGCGAATTGAGAATTAAATTTATATGGCGCAACCAGAAGGCTACATATCTTTTGAAGATTAGAAAAAAGGTTTACAAACTCCAGCGATCCATTTATGGATTGAAACAAGCATCCCAAAGTTGGAACCTTAGGTTCAACACAACTATCAAAAATTTTGATTTTGAGAAGAACTCGTAGGAACTTTGTTTATACAAGAAAGTTAGTGGGAGTGCAGTTGCATTCATTTAGTGTTTTATGTTTATGACATACAATTCATTGAGAATGATGTAGGGATGTTTCCAACAACAAAAACATAATTATCCATGTGTTTCTCGATGAAGGATTTGTGAGATGCATCATACGTTGTGGGAATACGTATCTATATAGATAGATCGAGGATGATGCTTGGATTGTCCTAATCCTTGTACATAGACACCATTGTAAAAAAATTTAGTATAGAAGAATCCAAGAATGAATTATTTCCAATGTCACATGGAGTTCGTCTCTCGAAATATATGTGTCCTCAGATAGCAAAAAAAAAAATCGAGGATATGAAGAGAACACCATATACTTCCGCCATTTGAAGAATTATTGTGTATGGCATGTTGTGTCCTAGACCAGATATTGCGTATGATGTGAGTGTCACAAGAAAATATAAGTTTGACCTTAGTTCAACTCACTAGAAGACCATGAAAGACATCCTTAAGTACTTACGAATAACTAGGGACTTTTTTTTGGTCTATGGGAATTCTGAATCAAAATCAGGATTAATATTCAAGATCATTAGAGGTGTCGTGTGTTGGAAGAGTTCAAGCAACATACGATGGTTGATTCCACCACCAATGTTGAATATGTTATTGCATCCAATGTTGCAAAAGAAGCTATATGGATACCGAACTTTATCCAATAGTTTGATGTCATTCCTGACGCAAGTAGTGAGATTCAATCACATACTAAGGAATATCATTTGATGAGAGAGACCCTTATGAAGGTGATGTCTAAGTCGAGGGAGTCACTTCAGAGAAAAAATATTGTTGATCTATTCACAAAGAAGTTATCAGCATCGGTGCCCGAGAAGTAGTGAGATTCGATGTAGAAAACTTAGTGACAAGAAAAATACATTCATACAAAAATAATGCTTAGAGAATATTTTAACCAACTTTTTGGAAAAAAAAAATTCTAGCAAGATCACCAATCGGTAGAAACATATAATACAATATAATGAATTCACTTATGAACAAGTCGATACCATAACACAACAAGAGGGTTTAAAAATTGGCAAACATTTAAAATTCCAACAAATCTAAACTAAGAAACTAAAGAAAAGTAGATAAGAATAGAGAACATTTTGTCAACAATCTGACTGAAGAATTAATAAAACCACTAAAAGTTGTATATGAAATTGTAAAAAGACACACATGGATAAAAGATTTAATAGAACTAATAGCATACGTTGTTGGGAATCGGACACGTGTACGCAGTGAAAAACAAAAATTTTATGCAATTTAAACAACTTTAAAACACATAAACACATGCCCGATAATTGAGAACAATTAATTGCGTACCTTTGCGCTTCCAGCGAAATTAAAAACAACATACATGCTTAATTATTCAACCGAATTTAAATCAATTAGCATGCTCGCGTTTAAATCAAATAATCATGCTCGCAATAAATAAACGATTTCATGTAGTAACATAAAATCATACAAGTTTCATACTAGAACGAACATATATATTCAATTTAAACGTAATCGAATCTAACGACAATGGATTCGAAAATTTACCTCTTGAAGCGTGAGGTAGGCGCACTAAGCAAAGCTAGATTGCCACGGAAACCAATCCGTGCAATCCGGGGCAGCAGCGGCGGAACGGCAGCAGCGGCAAGACGAGCTGCGGCGGCGCGTGTAGCTCACGCGCTGTCTTCGGGCGGCGCGTGGGAATGTGTGCGGCTTCGGCTCGTGTGCTGCTCCTAGATTCTTCGATCTTCGATCTTCCTCCTCTCGGATTTTACCTTGTATACTTCGATCTACTAATCACGTGGCACTAGACACGTAATAGTTAGAATAACGGAAGAATAGAAAGAAGGAAAGAACTACCAATGTGAATCGGCCAAGAGATGGCCGATTCCGGCAAGAATCCGGCGACGACGGTGATGGTGGCCGCGGTGGAGAGTGGCCGAGAGAGAGGGGAGCGGCTAGGGTTAGGGTTTGTGTGTGTTGTTTTGTGCTAGACCTATAAATCAAGTATTTATAGTGTCTTGCATAAAACCCTAATGGCCTTAAGTTGGACCGGGCCCAACAACTTAAGTTCGTTAGTTATTTTACTTGCTCGTCTCTCTCAATTCAATGATCAGAAAATTGCAACGATTACATTTTCGGAATCATTGTAATGTCCTCGTCATTACGAGTGCCAAGTCTCGATTTCCAACTTTCCAAAAGTGGAAACCCTAATTCAGTGCACTTTCTAAATTTGGAAACTTCTCGATTTAGAAAGTCCACTAATACGTTTGCCTATTCTTTTCCTTTTCTTATTCTCATTCATAATTCCAAATTACGAATGTTGGACCCAATCATATTGACTTCCAATCATGCAAAGATAAACCATTTTATCTCTGACCGTTTATTCAAAGATCTCATGTGCACGAGCAGTGTGACCCTCGATGGTTCAGGTGTAAGCTAGCCGTGGGCCCACAACCCTTTGTGGTCAAAACTCGTCCCTTAGAGTTACGATTAAGATGAAGCTCGTTTCACCTTAATCACCCAACGAATCAAGATTGGTGTCTAGCAACTACGCATCATGATTCCCTAGATAGAAATGAAGTGCCTGCAAGAACCTTCAAATATAGTTAACGTACAGTACGATCCCTTCGATTCATATGTCCCGATTGAACTAGAGGCATTGGTTCGTCGAGACTTCTTTATTTGTTCAATAACGGTGCGATCGTTCTAAGTGTTGTAATCGTTACGTGCATGACTTGGAGAATCGAATTCTCTAATCATCACTTAGTCAGCTCTGGCCAGAGACTTAGAATGATTACAAACTATCAGAACACACAGGACATCCAAGACTATTCTAGCGATCGAATCCCCGACTACAATTGTGACACCCCTCTCTCGATTACTCTCATTATATGTAATCTCAGCGGAAGACTTTTAAAATTGATTTTTTGTGCATATAAATTTACGTAATTTTTTTTTATTTTTTTTTAAATCAGAGGGAGAGAGGTCACAGTATACTAAACCCTAATCAACCAATTAACACCAATGCATACTACATGCAAGACTAGAAAGTAACTAGGCATGATGGACTTAATGCAAGTTCGGACAGATTCAATGCAGAAGCTTTAAAAATTAATTCCTCTTAAACTACTCATGCAAATGACCCCAAAATAATACCATACCATCTAACATGGGTCTAGATCACTCATTTAAAATAGTTTTGAAAGATGCTTGGCCATTTATGAGAAATAAATAAATTGGCACAGCCACTCAGTTTAAAATCCAGAACATGGGAGGTTTTGAAAATTCATAATAAATTCCTCACTGACCCAAAAACTACCAAATGTTACCCCAAGGCATAAAAATAAGTTAAAAACGTTTTTCAAGTACAAACAAGGCATGTCAGTAAGTAAAACTCCAGTTATACCAGAAAACACCCGAATGACCCAGTTTCAATACAGTAGTGAGAAATAAATCATAACTAATTGAATACTTACCCAAATCATGTAAAAGTCCTATCAATATTATGAGAACAGAGAGATGCAGAGACTCCTAAAGTTTCATGATTTCCTAAGCAGAGCACCTATATGAAAATAATTTTAGAACATCAAGACAAAACACGAAGAAGTTACTAGCCGAAAGCATGCATGCATATAAATAGTGAAAATTCGCTTTCTCTTACACAAGAATACGGATTACCGACTAATTATCCAAAATGGGGTAATCCTAATTACTATTACACATATCGTCTTTTAATAATTCCCACCGATCGGAGGAAGCGAACGGTAGAAAACACCTAAAACCGTATCAAAAGTTTTTACAAGCATATTATACAAATAAAACCACATAACTAAATTAAGAGCCAACACAATCCACAACCCCTCCACTCGATCTCCTTCCGATTCTTGAGCTCGATCCCCAACTTCACTCCCCGGGCTCCAAATCGGGTATACCTACAAACATACAACACCTATATGATCCTTTGAGGACTCAATGAGAATCTTGAAGTATTATCAAATACACATAGCACATAGAGCATACATATATCTATATATATATATATACATATATCTTATACATGGACATGCAACATAAATTAAAACAATCATATACTTCCCTTTTTCGTCGGAGTTCTTCATCACATAATTGTCACACGCATAGAGTGAGATAATTCCCACTTTTATAACCCTATGATCCCAAGACCATAGAGTGAGAATATCCCACCTTTATAACCCTATGCCATGACACGTATTGAAGATTATAGAATGAGAATTTCCCACCTTTATAACCCTACGATCCCAAGACCGTAGAGTGAGATTTTCCCACCTATATCCTCAACACCATAATGCAACATGCATGACATGAAAAATTGTCGGGAATCCCTCGGAAGAGCCAATCTAAGTTATAGGTAAATAACCTCATATATATCGAATCATGTCTATCTACGTGGGATCAAACCATCCCTAGGCCCTACGGTACCGACTCGCCGTACCCGGGAAATATACCGTAACCTCGAAAGACTTTCCATCATAGTTTTATCTTTTAAAAATTCATGACACTAATGCACCCACACATGCACCCTTCTACTTACCTTTCTCTCATCCTCACCCCCAATGATTCACATAAGCAAGCAAGAGCACATAGAAAATACACATAAAGTCTCACAAATCATTTAGCCATAAAAACATAAAGTAACCGAAATCTTAACATGCAAAGACAATCTAACATCAAAGGTTCATTAAATCTAGTATTTTTACAAGAATAAAATTCAAGACTTCCATCTTTGGATTTATTTAAGTAAATACACTAGATCTTCACATGCAATAGTATTTCAAATCAAGTTAGTACAAATTCTTAGTTCTTTCATCATTTTACATAGAACACACTAGATCTTAACATGCAAGACTTTAGATCAACCATCAATCACTAGATCTTAACATGCAAGACCTTAGATCAACAATCAATCACCAAATCTTAACATGCAAGGCCTTAAAACAACAATCAACACAAGATCAACACATACAAAATAGCAAATAAACCAAATAAACCATTTTAAGCATTTTACCTCAAAAATTCGAAGGTTCCTTAGCTAAGTCAAAAAATAAATTTCTTTTCGCAAATCAACAATCAAACACTAGATTAACACATGCAAAACACTAACTAAGCCAAATGACCAATTTAAGCATTTTTCCTCCAAAAATCCGAAAGTTTCATGGCTAGGCCAAAAATTCATTTTCTTTTCTCAAATCAACAATCAAACACTAGATTAACACATGCAAGGCACTAATTAAGCCAAATAAACAATTTAAACATTTTCCCAAATTTTCGAAAAAGTATAAAACTTCAAGAACAAAGTTATCTTTTCAAAACACTAACATGCAATGATCATCTAAAACATATAATCACATAATATGCAAAGATATACAATAAAAACACATAAAAACCGAAAATACTAGTGGTCTTGCATGTTTGAGCAAGAATTCAAGAATTCTCACCTCTCTCTTTAGGGGAAGGATTTGTTAGCTCTTTTCTCTCTAATACAAGAAGAGATTAAGAGTTAGATTATGTATTAAGAAGAGAAGAAGAAAAACAAGAAGAACTTGGATGAAGAAGAGCTTTGCTCTTTCGGAAAAAGAAGAAGAAAAGAAGAGGAAGAAGAAGCTTACTCCTAACCTAAGCTTGGCCGAAAATTCTCCTTTTGTTGAAATAGAAGGAGACCTTAAACTTATAGATAGTGAGATTGGAGGTGGAGAGTGTATTTTGATCTTGGGCATTGGATGTATTTATAGAGTTTTTGGAGAGTTCAAAGCCAATGGAGAAGAAAGGAAAATACATCTTTTTGTGGGGGTGATTTTGAAATTTTCGAAAGTGGGAGTGGTGGTGGTTCTAAGGTGGTTCAAGCTTGAGAAGGTGGTGGCTATGGTGGAGGTGATATGGCTGCCGAAAAATGAAGGGGAGAGGAAGAAAAAAGAAAGACTTTTGGCCTTAAAGTGGTGTGTGGGAGTGGAAAAGCATACCTAGTCTATAGAGTAGGGGGCTAGGCTTGGGTATTTCTTTCTACGCTCAAAGTACAACCATACTAATGCATGTCTTCTACTAATTAATATGCAATTTTAAAATCATGTGTGTGTGTGTGTGTGTGTGTGTGTGTGTGTGTGTGTGTGTGTGTGTGTGTGTGTGTGTGTGATGTCCGGAAATTCAAGAAAATGTGGGGAGGATTTTCTAATTTTCTACATTAATTAAAAATCCTAAAATGCATAATGAAAATTTATTTTCTAAAATTTTGTGCATGCATAAATATGATGAAATGCTCATTTAAATTCATATGCAAGAATAAAATTCTAGTTTATGAAAAATAATTTATTTCGACATACTATCTCGAAATATTTCCTAAGCACATAATTCACATAATCACATAATTCACACAATAATCACATAATTACCTAATTCACGTAAATACTAATCATGCAAGAATTATTATAAATTCTAATTTCACAAATATGCACATAAAGGTGGTAAAATTATTTTACCGAAAATGCGGGGTGTTACAATCTTCCCCCCTTAAAAAAATTTTGTCCCCAAAATTTGTACCTTTTTCAATTAGTTCCGGATAACGACTCACAATCTCATCCTCAAGTTCTCACGTTGACTCATCCGGAGAATGGTTTTTCCAAAGGATTTTGGCTAGGCGAATTTCTTTGTTTCGGAGTTTCCTAACCTTTCGGTCTAATATTTGGGAGGGTTCTTCGGTAAAGGATAGGTTCGGGGATAAATCAAGTGGTTCGGCTTCAAGGATGTGGTTAGGGTTGGGAATATATTTTCGGAGCATGGAGACGTGGAAGACATTGTGGATCTTGGACAGTTGAGGCGGTAGGGCGAGGCGATAGGCTTGGCCACCAATTCGGTCGAGTATTTCAAAGGGTCCAATGAATCGAGGGCTTAACTTTTCTCGTTTTCCGAATCGCATGATTCCTTTGAGTGGAGCGACTTTCAAGAATACGTGGTCACCGGCTTGGAATTCCAACTCTCGTCTTCTTTTATTCGCGTACTTCTGTTGGCGATCTTGGGCAGTTCTCATTTTCTCTCGAATATTTTTGATTATGTCGACGGTGTGTTGGACTAGCTCGGGTCCTAATAATCTTCGCTCTCCTACTTCGTCCCAATGGATTGGAGAACGGCATTTTCTCCCGTACAAGGCTTCGTAAGGTGCCATTCCGATTGAAGATTGGAAGCTATTGTTGTACGAGAATTCGATGAGAGGTAGACGGCTTTCCCAATTACCACCAAAATCCATTATACATGCTCGAAGCATGTCTTCGAGGGTCTTTATTGTCCTTTCCGATTGTCCGTCGGTTTGGGGATGGTATGACGTGCTAAAGGCTAGACGGGTTCCCATCGTTTCGTGCAATCTTTTCCAGAATTTGGAAGTGAATCGGGGATCTCGGTCGGAGATGATTGATATCGGAACGCCATGAAGTCGGACGATTTCTCCGATATAGAGTTCGGCCAACTTTTCGAGACTAAAAGTGGTCTTGACTGGTAAGAAGTGTGCGGACCTAGTTAGGCGATCGACTATTACCCATATTGAATCGGATCCTTTAAGAGTCTTCGGGAAACCTTGAACAAAGTCCATCGTTACTCTTTCCCATTTCCATTCGGGAATAAGGTTGGATTGTAGAAATCCACCGGGCCTTTGGTGTTCGGTTTTGATTTGTTGACAAATTAGGCATTCGGATACGTATTTGGCTATATCCTTCTTCATGCCTGGCCACCAATACAACTTCTTCATGTCTTGATACATTTTGGTTTCACCCGGATGGCAAGAGTAGGGCGTTTTGTGAGCTTCGTCGAGAATTAATCCATTTATCTCTTTGTTTGCCGGAATGCAAATTCTCCCTTGAAATTTCAAGATTTTGCTGTCGGTTATTGAGAAATTTGGATTTTGACCGGTTGCTAAGCCTTCTCGGATTTTGAAAAGTTGATCATCATGGTCTTGAGCAGACTTGATAGTTGATTCGAGCGGCGGTTTAATGATCAAGGCGGATATGGATTTTCGGCTAAGAGCGTCGGCGACAACGTTGGCTTTACCGGGATGGTAAAGGATTTCGCAATCATAGTCCTTGAATAATTCAAGCCATCTTCTTTGCCTCATATTGAGCTCTTTCAGAGTAAAGAAGTACTTGAGACTTTTTTGGTCGGTGAAGATCGAACATTTTTCGCCGTAAAGGTAATGTCTCCAAATTTTGAGGGCGAACACGACTGCCGCAAGTTCCAAGTCGTGTGTCGGGTAATTCTTCTCATAGTCTTTTAATTGTCTAGAGGCATAGGCAATTACATTCCCGTTTTGCATTAGGACGGCTCCAAGCCCGTGCTTGGAGGCGTCACTATAGACCACATAGTTTCCGGTTTTATCGGGTAGAGCGAGGATTGGTGCCGAGGTTAATCGCTTCTTGAGTTCTTGGAAACTAGACTCGCATTCGGGAGTCCATTGATACTTGACTTCCTTTCGGGTCAAACGAGAGAGTGGAGCGGCTATCTTGGAAAAGTTCGGAACGAGCCGTCGGTAGTAGCCTGCGAGGCCGAGGAAACTTCGGATTTCTCCGACATTACGAGAGATTGACCAATTGCAAACGGCTTCAATTTTGCTTGGATCAACGGCTATGCCTTCCTTGGAAATTACGTGACCAAGAAAGTGGACTTGTCTTAACCAAAACTCACATTTGGAAAACTTCGCATAGAGTTGGCTCTCTCGGAGAATTTGGAGCACCATTTCCAAATGATTCCGATGTTCTTCATCGTTTCTTGAATATACTAAGATATCGTTGATGAATACGATCACAAATTGATCGAGATATTTGCGGAAGATTCGATTCATGAGATCCATGAAAGCGGCTGGGGCGTTGGTTAGACTAAACGACATCACTACAAATTCGTAATGGCCGTAACGAGACCGAAACGCGGTTTTTGGAATATCTTCTTTCTTGATCTTCAATTGATGATATCCGGAACGGAGGTCGATTTTGGAATAGACCGTGGAGCCTTGAAGTTGATCAAAAAGGTCGTCAATTCTTGGCAATGGATACTTGTTTTTTACGGTGACCTTGTTGAGTTCTCGGTAATCGATACACATCCGGAGGGTTCCGTCTTTCTTTTTCACGAAGAGTACCGGAGCACCCCATGGGGAAAAACTAGGGCGGATGAACTTCTTGTCGATAAGATCTTGAATTTGGTCCTTGAGTTCCTTTAGCTCTAACGGCGCCATGCGATAAGGTGCCTTCGAGATAGGAGCGGATCCGGGGATCAAATTAATTTCAAATTCGATTTCGCGATCAGGCGGAAGACCGGGGAGATCTTCGGGAAAGACATCGGGAAATTCGCAAACGGTTGGCACTTTGGAAATGTCGGCTTTATCTTCGTTGAGAGTTTCCGCTATGTCGACCAAATGACATAGACGCCCTTTTTGAATAAGTTTGCTCGCTTTGATGGCGGAAATGATAGGAATCGACGGGTTGTACGAGCTTCGGAATTCGAGAAAACTTCCATTCGGTAAGGAGAAACGAACGGTTTTGTGAGCACAATTGATTTGGGCGTCGAATTTCGATAACCAATCCATTCCGAGGATTATTTCGAAAGGTTTAATGGGTAGAATGATTAGATCGGAGGCTAGGGTTTGGTTATGAATCTGAATAAGGCAATCTTTGATGATGAAATTGGATTTAAGTTCATCACCGGAAGGAATAAGTATGCTAAACAAGGCATCGGCTGTTGGGGATCGTGCATGTATACGCAGCGGAATTTAAATTTTTTAGATCGAACTAGTTTCGATTACATGCATAAACTAATCATATAGTCAACGTACCTTAACGCTTCCGCCATACATATGGTAATTATCGATTTAATTGAAAACATGTAAAACCGAAAATTACAAAACATGCTTGTTCATCATACAATAAAATCGAAACACGTAATCACATATTACTCATGCTCGTAAATTAAAATTCACACAAACCATGTTCGAATCAATTTACGAAAGTTACGATTTATTTATCTCTTGTAGCGTGAGATTTCGACGAATCGAAACCTAGAACCAATCACGTACAAGCTGCTGCTAATTACCAATCCTCGGGGCTGCAACTCACGGCTGGAGCAAACTGATCCAGCAAGCGGCAAACGGCAGCGCGTGGTAGCAGCGGCGGCGGCGCGTGGACGGTGCAGCGGCGCGTGCGGCGGTGCAGCGGCGGTGCGTGAATTCCGTCGGGGCAGCAGCTCCTCTCCAATTAGGTTCCACCTCGTATTTTTGACCCACTCGAACTACAACACTAGATGTAAACGAGTTAGATAAACAACAAGTATAAACGAAGGAATAGAGAGGAGAAAACCGGCGGTTTCCGGCGGAGATCGGCGGCGGCGCGGCGGGGCTGCAACGGCCGAGATGGAGGAGCGGCTAGGGCTTGGACGGCTAGGGTTTCGAAGCATAAAATCTAATCTCAAACTCTTGTTTGAGGTCTATTTATACTTAGGGTTTTTCAACCCTAGTGGGTTTAAGTCGTTGGGCTTGACCCACTGATGCATTAAGCCCATTCCCTCGTCGGCCTCGTTTCTAATAAACGATCGTTCACAAAATTATAACAAAATTATATTTGTGACGAGCTCAAAGTCCTCGTCGATACGAGTGCCTCTTCGAAATTTCCAATTTCCAAAATTGGAAACTTTCACTTCAGTGGACTTGCTAAATCGGGAAACTTCCCAATTTAGAAAGTTCACTAAATTCCGCATTTCTCTCTTTCTCCACGTTTATTCCGATTCGCAATTCCCAATTACGAATCTTGGATATACACCCAACTCTTTGATGAATTTCCTAATCCATGACCCTTCCCTTGAAGCATCTGATGCTGCAATATATTCAGCCTCGGTGGTGGAATCAGCCGTCGTGCCTTGTTTGGAACTCTTCCAACACACGGCACCCCCGTTGACTTTGAATATATACCCCGAGTTTGACTTCGAGTCATCCACGTCCGATTGAAAACTAGAATCCGTGAAGCCTTCTAATTTCAACTCGGTGTCCCCATAGACCAAAAACAAATCTCGAGTTCTTCGCAAGTACTTGAGAATGTCCTTCACAGCCTTCCAATGGGCTGGGCCGGGGTCGGACTGATATCTGCTTGTGACGCTCACAGCATACGCAATATCAGGTTGTGTACACAGCATGCCATACATTATGCTTCCTATAGCGGATGCATAAGGTGTCCTTTTCATCTCCTCGATTTCCATTTACGTTTGAGGACGCATGGATTTCGAGAGACGAACCCCATGGGACATTGGCAAGAATCCCTTCTTGGATTCTTCCATGCTAAACCGTTTAAGAACGGTGTCTATGTACATGGATTGGGACAAGCCAAGCATTCTCCTCGATCTATCTCTATAGATCCGTATTCGTAATACGTAGGATGCTTCTCCCAAATCCTTCATCGAGAAACGTGTGGATAACCATACTTTAGTTGACTGCAACATCCCCACAACATTCCCAATGAGTAGTATGTCATCAACATAAAGTACAAGGAAAGTCACTGCACTCCCACTAACCTTCTTTTAGACAAAAGGTTCCTCCGGGTTTTTCACAAATTCAAACTCTTTGATAGTTGTGTCGAACCTTTTGTTCCAACTACGGGATGCTTGTTTCAATCCATAAATGGATCGCTGGAGTTTGCAAACCTTTTGCTCATCTCCAGAAGATATGAAGCCTTCCGGCTGCGCCATGTAAATTTCTTCCTCAATGTCCCCATTAAGGAAAGCGGTCTTCACATCCATTTGCCATACCTCCATTAAGTTGAGGAGTTCCAGGAGGAGTCCATTTAGACAGAATCCCATTCTCTTTAAGATAGTCTATAAACTCAGTACTTAAGTATTCGCCACCACGATCGGATCGTAGTTTCTTAATACGTCTACCGAGTTGGTTTTCTACTTAGTGTCTAAAATCTTTGAACTTTTCAAAAGTTTCAGACTTATACTTCATTAAGTACACGAAACCATACCTAGAATAATCATCGGTAAAGGTAACGAAGTAGTTAAAACCACCCTTAGCACTAACGCCTTGTGGACCACACACGTCTGAATGGATCAGATCCAAAAGACCCTCGGCTCGTTCCATCTTCCCTTTGAAGGGAGTCTTGGTCATTTTTCCTTTAAGGCAGGATACACAAGTTTGAAGTGATTTCACGTCCTCCAAGGAGAACAATCCTTCACTCACAAACTTGTTCATCCTTCTCAAGGAAACATGACCCAGTCGAGCGTGCCAAAGTTGTGCGGGGTTAAGACTTATATCTTTTTGTTTTGCTGATATAACGTTAATTGGTATTTCACTTGGATTTAGTTCATATAAGTTGTTTATAAGTTGTCCCTTACAAATCATATTTTGATCCTTTTGTATAATGCAAATCGAATTTCCAAAAACAAAAGTAAAACCTTCATTATCCAAAACACGAATAGAAATAAGGTTTCGAATAAGTGACGGAACAAATAAACAATTGTTCTAAAGAATGGAAAAACTAGAATCCAAAACAGAAAGATAAATTGTCCCAATGGCTTCAGCAGCAACCCTTGCTCCGTTGCCCATTCTTAGGTAGGTCTCACCCACATTAAGCCTCCTACTTCTTGTCATGAGCTGCAAATCATTACAAAGATGTGAGCCACAACCAGTATCCAATACCCAAGCAGAAGATTTAACGGACAAATTAACTTCAACTAAATACGTACCCTTTTCAGAACGTTTCTGATCGAGGTAAGCCTTACAGTTGCGTCGCCAATGGCCCTTCTTTCCACAATGATGGCAAGCGTCATCAACTTGCTTGGTGACCTTGTCATTCTTCACTCCGCTGGACTCGCCCTTCTCAAGTTTCTTGCTCGGGCCGAAACTTCTTTCTTTCCTTTTCTTCTGGAAAGAACCTTTCTTCACAGAAGGAGCAACTAGGAGAACATATTTCTCCTTCTTGATCGTGGACTCATAGCTGACCAACATGTTAAACAACTCATCCAATGGTGGATCGAGCTTGTTCATGTTGAAGTTCACTATGAACGATTCATAAGAACTAGGAAGGGACAGTAGGATCAAATCCACCGAGAGCTCGGCCGGGAGGGTGACATCAAGGCTCACCAACTTCTCAAGGAGAGTGATCATCTTGAGACCGTGCTCGTGGACCGAAGCCCCTTAACGCAGCCTCATGGTAATCAACTCCTTGGTAGCTGAGTACCTCGATGCCCTAGTATTCTCACTGTACATGCTTTTGAGATGATGCTTGATATCATAAGCATGCACGTGAGACTCATACTTCCTCGCGAGCTCTGGCACCATGGATGCTAGCATGTAGCACCTCGCATGGAGGTCGTCCTTCTTCCATGCCTCGAAAGTGGCAGTCTCGTCAGCAGTAGCAGTCGCAGGAAGAGCAGCGGGGGGACGTTCATTGAGCACATAGAGACGCTCCTCGACTTGGAGCACAAGTTTCAGATTGCGAAGCCAATCCAAATAGTTTGAACCGGTGAGTTTGTTTTGGTCGAGGATAGAGGAAAGGGGATGTTTGGACATTGTTGCTGAGAAAATTTTAAGAAGACAATAATTAGAGTTTAGTTCGTAATAATTGTTACAATTAAAATTTTGGACTTTTATGTTTTAATTGTTCTCCCACTAATTTTATCGAATTCCACCACCCTCTAGCAGACAATCGAGAAAACTTATTTTTCTTTAATGGGCTTTAGGTCCAATAGCGCTAATGTAACCCGTAGTTAATCTATCCCGATTACATAAGCGTAAAGGTAGAGTACTATCAATCACATCACTATGTGACCCTAAAGTTCGATTTACCTCACACTCGATAATGACCTAAGTTAATCTAGTGAATATCAAAATCTTCGTGTGTCAAGTCTAGCCTACCAATATGAGATGTCACAGATCCAACTATATCAAACTAATGCAATCCCTAGTTAATCTAGCCGACCACATTAATCCAATCTAATTTTATCTATGATCGTATCTCCATCTAATGTCAATTAAATTACAGCTTATCCCACAATAGCACTCCCCGCTAACACGGCTTACTGCACTATTATGAGAGGCTACACATAATTTAATTGTTGGTAGAAGGAAAGGAAAATTCAACAATTTGGTTTTTCTTTATAGCTTGATAATTATTCTTGATTAAGAATGAGGGATTTTATTTATTAAATCTTATTAGCTCATCGGAAGTTTTAGGTATGATCGTTTGAGATTCCTACAACTATGTTCTCTAGGTATGTGGAAACACATATTGATCCTAAGAGAGACATACGATCATCATCGTACTTAATCACAATTATTCATCTCATGAATTAATTAATTAATACGATTAATTGCAAATATAATTAACGGACTCCCTTCATTCATAAATCAATCAAATAAGAATGAAGTCCATTAATTATTTGCCATCTAATTTGTGTTCCATTAATTAAACTAATTTAACGATTAAATTAAATAATTAATCCAACACTATTCTTTGAATTCAAATTAAATTAATGGATCAATTATCTAATTGGGTTTAATTGATAAATAATTTCAAAAATTAAAAATCAATTAATTTTAATATTAATCTCAGAAAATCAAATATATATATATATATATTTTTTTATTTTTTGTGCTGACCGGACCGGTCAGACCGGTCCGACCGGACCGGTTCGGTCAGCTGGAAAAACAGCAGAAAAAAATCGATTTTCTAAATTTAAAAAATTTTATATTTTCTGAAATATTCAAAATATTTAATATTAAACCACCCAATTTGATAACACCAAAAATTCAACAATTCAACAAATCGAAACATGCTTTCGAAAACGATAAACACGTTGACAAATAAACGATTAACCCGTGGCTCTAATACCACTGTTGGGGATCGTGCATGTATACGCAGCGGAATTTAAAATTTTTAGATCGAACTAGTTTCGATTACATGCATAAACTAATCACATAGTCAACGTACCTTAACGCTTCCGCCATACATATGGTAATTATCGATTTAATTGAAAACATGTAAAACCGAAAATTACATATTACTCATGCTCGTAAATTACAATTCACACAAACCATGTTCGAATCAATTTACGAAAGTTACGATTTATTTACCTCTTGTAGCGTGAGATTTCGACGAGTCGAAACCTAGAACCAATCACGTACAAGCTGCAAATTACCAATCCTCGGGGCTGCAACTCACGGCTGGAGCAAACTGATCCAGCAAGCGGCGAACGGCAGCGCGTGGCAGCAGCGGCGGCGGCGCGTGGACGGTGCAGCGGCGCGTGCGGCAGTGCAGCGGCGGTGCGTGAATTCCGTCGGGGCAGCAGCTCCTCTCCAATTAGGTTTCACCTCGTATTTTTGACCCACTCGAACTACAACACTAGATGTAAACGAGTTAGATAAACAACAAGTATAAACGAAGGAATAGAGAGGAGAAAACCGGCGGTTTCCGGCGGAGATCGGCGGCGGCGCGGCGGGGTTGCAACGGCCGAGATGGAGGAGCGGCTAGGGCTTGGCCGGCTAGGGTTTCGAAGCATAAAATATAATCTCAAACTCTTGTTTGAGGTCTATTTATACTTAGGGTTTTTCAACCCTAGTGGGTTTAAGTCGTTGGGCTTGACCCACTGATGCATTAAGCCCATTCCCTCGTCGGCCTCGTTTCTAATAAACGATCGTTCACAAAATTATAACAAAATTATATTTGTGACGAGCTCAAAGTCCTCGTCGATACGAGTGCCTCTTCGAAATTTCCAATTTCCAAAATTGGAAACTTTCACTTCAGTGGACTTGCTAAATCGGGAAACTTCCCAATTTAGAAAGTTCACTAAATTCCGCATTTCTCTCTTTCTCCACGTTTATTCCGATTCGCAATTCCCAATTACGAATCTTGGATTCAATCATATCGACATCCAATCGTTCAAATATTAACACATTAATCTATGCTTGTTGTTATCAAGGATCTATATTACACGAGAAGTGTGACCCTCAATGGTTCAGGTGTATGCTAGCCGTGGGCTCACAACTCTTTGTGATTCGAACAACACATTGTTCTTATACGAACTCCTCCCAAGAGTCCCGATTACAGTAAAACTCATTTTACCTAATCCCCGATCAAATCGGTGCCCAACGAATCAAGATTGGCGTCTAGCAACTAGGCATCATGATTCCCTAGATACAAATGACGTGCCTGCAAGAACCTTATGATATAGTTAGCGTACAGTACGATCCTTTCGCAGCACATGTCCCGATTGAACTAGAGGCATTGGTTCACCGAGACCTCTTATAAAGTTCAATAACCGTGCGAACGTTCTAGGTATTATAAATCCGTTCGTGTGCGACTTAGGGAAACACATTTCCCTAATCACCCCACTATCAACTCTGGCCAGAGATTCCTTGGATTATAAACCGTCAGAACACACAGGACATCCATGACTACTCAAGCGCTCGAATCCCCTACTACAATGCACATACTTCACACTAGATTTTGGATTGCACGAACGTTGGCCCTTGGAGTGGTCCGCTGTGGGACTCAGGGACAGGTCACGATACAATCGGTCCTCTGTGAAGTCACGGTGATGTCTGGGTCTTAAGGACTAATGGTGTACAACTATATCTTAGAAACCTATTACTCGATGAATTAGAACCACTTATAGATTTCTAGGGCGAGGGAGTTCAGTGAACTCATCTAGTATGAGCACCCACTCAAGTATGCCGATGTCACAACATCGAGGACTGATGAGACGCAGTACACATACACTAAGTGCTAGTCTCAAAAGGGAAAGGCCGGTATCCTCATTATTGGCGTAACCCATCGACTAGGAACAAGGTTTAACAGTTACATTACATTGCTGAGTTATCTCACGATTCTACTAGATCAACTCACAGTAATAGAGTAACTCGTTAGGACTATATCTATGCTGCTTGCATGGGATAACAGATATAGAATGCCAAATGAAATATTTTATTATTACGAACGAAAAACGATTGTTTTATTACAAGGAAAAAGAGAAGGACCACAGCCACAAGTTGGCTTGTTGGTCACCTACTCTAACATCGGCTTGACTACGGACCAGGCGGAGTTCGGCGACGAGGGTACTTGAGATGAATGAGTAAGTTGATCCGGAGTCGATGAGGGCATACACGAAATTATTATACACATTAACGGTACCTGCGATCATTGATGGGTCAGCTTCGGCTTGGTCTCTAGTCATGGCGAATACTCGTCCCGGCACTTGTCTCGGTGCGATAGGGCAGTCTCGGACCATGTGTGCGGGCTTCTTGCATCGAAAACAGTGGTTGGTTCCGGCAACACAATCGCCTGAGTGTTCTCGCTTGCATTTGGGGCAAAAGGGCTTGTTGCTCGGGGTCACGGTTGCTCGATTGATCGGTTCCTTTCCTTTGGCATTGTTGAGGTTCGGTTTCTTCCATGGTCGAGAAGAGGCATCGTGAGGAGGTCTCCATTGTCGGATTTCCGTCTCGTCTTGTTCGGCTTACAAGGCTTTATCCACTACTCCACGGAAAGTAGAGGCAGAGGTTAGTCGAACATCGCGCTTGATTATCGGGTTGAGGCCTCATAGGTAGTGATTCATTTTCTCGGTGTCGTCTTTGGATATGAAAGGTGCGTAGAGGCTTCCTTGCTCGAAACGGCGTGTGAATTCGGCAACGGTTAGGTTTCCTTGTTTGAGTTCGAGAAACTCTTTAAGCTTTTGTGCTCGAACATTCTTAGAAAAGTACTTTTCGAAGAAAAGAACTTTGAAAGCTTCCCAAGTGGTATTTGCTAGATCGATCCCACTCTTTGCGCCTTCCCACCAATTTCGGGCTTCGTTTTTCAACAAGAATAGTGCGCAACGGATTCGGTCGCTGTCATTAATCACCATGTACTCAAAAATAACTTTGAGGGATTTGATCCATTCTTCGGCAACAGTTGGACTTGGACCGCCGTGGAATTCGGTAGGATGCATTTTCAAGAATCGCTCGTAGGTCGCTTGTGGGGCTGTATTTCTAGGTGGGGGAGGAGGAGGAGGTGGAGGAGGGTTTCGGTTATGAAGGTTAACAAGGCGGTTGATTTGTTCATTTTGTTCTCGGACGAGGGCGGTGAGGTCTTGGATGGTACGAGATTGATTGTGAGGATCGTTAGCGGCATTTTGAGCTCGAGTTCTTGCTCCAGAAATTTTAATACTTAAACATATACAAACAATTCACATTAGCCATAAAAATTCACATAAACATATACCTGCCCGAGTGCTCAGTTGGAGTCGTGCTTTGAGAATCGTGAAGATCTTTAGGTCGTATGGAGGATTCCGGGATCGTTGCTCTGATACCACCCCAGTTGTGACACCCCTCTCTCGATTACTCTCATTACATGTAATCTCAGTGGAAGACTTTTAAAAATGATTTTTTGTGGATATAAATTTACATAAAAAAAATTTTATTTTTTTAAATCAGAGGGAGAGAGGTCACAGTATACTAAACCCTAATAAACCAATTAACACCAATGCATACTACATGCAAGACTAGAAAGTAACTAGGCATGATGGACTTAATGCAAGTTCGGACAGATTCAATGCAGAAGCTTTAAAAATTAATTCCTCTTAAACTACTCATGAAAATGACCCCAAAATAATACCATACCATATAACATGGGTCTAGATCACTCATTTAAAATAGTTTTGAAAGATGCATGGCCATTTATGAGAGATAAATAAATTGGCACAGCCACTCAGTTTAAAATCCATAACAGGGGAGGGAGTTTTGAAAATTCATAATAAATTCCTCACTGACCCAAAACTACCAAATTTTACCCCAAGGCATAAAAATAAGTTAAAAACGTTTTCCAAGTGGAAACAAGGCATTTCAGTGAGTACAACTCCAGTTATACCAGAAAACACCCGAATGACCCTGTTTCAATACAGTAGTGAGAAATAAATCATAACTAATTGAATACTTACCCAAATCATGCAAAAGTTCTATCAATATGATAAGAACAGAGAGATGCAGAGACTCCTAAAGTTTCATGATTTTCTAAGCAGAGCACCTATATGAAAATAATTTTAGAACATCGAGACAAAACACGAAGAAGTTACTAGCCGAAAGCATGCATGCATATAAATAGTGAAAATTCGCTTTCGCTTACACAAGACTACGGATTACCGACTAATTATCCAAAATGGGGTAATCCTAATTACTATTACACATATCGTCTTTTAATAATTCCCACCGATCAGAGGAAGCGAGCGGTAGAAAACACCTAAAACCGTATCAAAAGTTTTTACAAGCATATTATACAAATAAAACCACATAACTAAATTAAGAGCCAACACAATCCACAACCCCTCCATACGATCTCCTTCCGATTCTTGAGCTCGATCCCCAACTTCACTCCCCGGGCTCCAAATCGGGTATACCTACAAACATACAACACCTATATGAGCCTTGA
>NW_012192960.1:506307-529944 GCF_000504015.1 Erythranthe guttata
ATACATATATCTTATACATGGACATGCAACATAAATTAAAACAATCATATACTTCCCTTTTTTGTCAGAGTTCTTCATCACATAAGTGTCACACGCATAGAGTGAGATAATTCCCACTTTTATAACCCTATGATCCCAAGACCATAGAGTGAGAATATCCCACCTTTATAACCCTATGCCATGACACGTATTGAAGATTATAGAATGAGAATTTCCCACCTTTATAACCCTACGATCCCAAGACCGTAGAGTGAGATTTTCCCACCTATATCCTCAACACCATAATGCAACATGCATGACATGAAAAATTGTCGGGAATCCCTCGGAAGAGCCAATCTAAGTTACCGGTAAATAACCTTATATATATCGAATCATGTCTATCTACGTGGGATCAAACCACCCCTAGGCCCTACGGTACCGACTCGCCGTACCCGGGAAATTTACCGTAACCTCGAAAGACTTTCCATCATAGTTTTATCTTTTAAAAAATCATGACACTAATGCACCCACACATGCACCCTTCTACTTACCCTTCTCTCATCTTCACCCCCAATGATTCACATAAGCAAGCAAGAGCACATAGAAAATGCACATAAAGTATCACAAATCATTTAGCCATAAAAACATAAAGTAACCGAAATCTTAACATGCAAAGACAATCTAACATCAAAAGTTCATTAAATCTAGTATTTTTACAAGAATAAAATTCAAGACTTCCATCTTTGGATTTATTTAAGTAAATACACTAGATCTTCACATGCAATAGTATTTCAAATCAAGTTAGTACAGATTCTTAGTTCTTTCATCATTTTACATAGAACACACTAGATCTTAACATGCAAGACTTTAGATCAACCATCAATCACTAGATGTTAACATGAAAGACCTTAGATCAACAATCAATCACCAAATCTTAACATGCAAGGCCTTAAAACAACAATCAACACAAGATCAACACATACAAAATAGCAAATAAACCAAATAAACCATTTTAAGCATTTTACCTCAAAAATTCGAAGGTTCCTTAGCTAATTCAAAAATTCAATTTCTTTTCGCAAATCAACAATCAAACACTAGATTAACACATGCAAAACACTAATTAAGCCAAATGAGCAATTTAAGCATTTTTCCTCCAAAAATCCGAAAGTTTCATGGCTAGGCCAAAAATTCATTTTCTTTTCACAAATCAACAATCAAACACTAGATTAACACATGCAAGGCACTAATTAAGCCAAATAAGCAATTTAAACATTTTTCCCCAAATTATCGAAAAAGTATAAAACTTCAAGAACAAAGTTATCTTTTCAAAACACTAACATGCAATGATCATCTAAAACATATAATCACATAATATGCAAGGATAAACAATAAAAACACATAAAAACCGAAAACACATATTCAAGAATTCTCACCTCTCTCTTTAGGGGAAGGATTTGTTAGCTCTTTTCTCTCTTATACAAGAAGAGATTAAGAGTTAGATTATGTATTAAGAAAAGAAGAAGAAAAACAAGAAGAACTTGTATGAAGAAGAGCTTTGCTCTTTCGGAAAAAGAAGAACAAAAGAAGAGGAAGAAGAAGCTTACTCCTAAGCTTGGCCGAAAATTCTCCTTTTGTTGAAATAGAAGGAGACCTTAAACTTATAGATAGTGAGATTGGAGGTGGAGAGTGTATTTTGATCTTGGGCATTAGATGTATTTATAGAGTTTTTGGAGAGTTCAAAGCCAATGGAGAAGAAAGGAAAATACATCTTTTTGTCGGGGTGATTTTGAAATTTTCGAAAGTGGGAGTGGTGGTGGTTCTAAGGTGGTTCAAGCTTGAGAAGGTGGTGGCTATGGTGGAGGGGATATGGCTGCCGAAAAATGAAGGGGAGAGGAAGAAGAAAGAAAGACTTTTGGCCTTAAAGTGGTGTGTGGGAGTGGAAAAGCATACCTAGTCTATAGAGTAGGGGGCTAGGCTTGGGTATTTCTTTCTACGCTCCAAGTACAACCACACTAATGCATGTCTTGTACTAATTAATATGCAATTTTAAAATCATGTGTGTGTGTGTGTGTGTGTGATGTCCGGAAATTCCAGAAAATGTGGGGAGGATTTTCTAATTTTCTACATTAATTAAAAATCCTAAAATGCATAATGAAAATTTATTTTCTAAAATTTTGTGCATGCATAAATATGATGAAATGCTCTTTTAAATTCATATGCAAGAATAAAATCCTAGTTTATGAAAAATAATTTATTTCGACATACTATCTCGAAATATTTCCTAAGCACATAATTCACATAATTCACACAATAATCACATAATTACCTAATTCACGTAAATACTAATCATGCAAGAATTATTATAAATTCTAATTTCACAAATATGCACATAAAGGTCGTAAAATTATTTTACCGAAAATGCGGGGTGTTACAACAATGCACAGACCTCCCACTAGATTTCGGACTGCACGAACACTGGCCCTTGGGATGGTCCTCGGTGGAACTCAAGGACAGGTCACGATACAGCTGGTCCTCTAGTGAAGTCACGGTGATGTCTAGGTCATAAGAACTAATGGTGTACAATTATACCATAGATATCTCCACTCGATTATTGGGAACCACTTAGAGATTTCTAGGGTGAGGGAGTTCAGTGAACTCGTCAACTTACGAGCACCCACTTATACATGCCGATATCACAATACCGTTTACTGATGAGATGCGGTACACATACACTAAGTGCTAGTCTCTTAATGGGAAAGGCCGATATCCTCATAGGTGGCGTAACCCTTCGACTAGGAACACGTTTAACAGTTATAATACTTAAGTAAATATCTCACGATCCTAACGATCAATTACAAGTACTTGTAATAACTGTAAGGACTATATCTATGCTTGTGACAAAGGGACAAAGATATAGAATGCCAAGGTGTTTTATCATTAATACGAATAAAGGTTCGTTTATTACCATAATAAATACGAAAGACCACAGCCACATGTTGGCTTGTTGGTCACCTACTCTAACAATCTCCCACTTGACCTAAAGCCAACTACCCATGAATCATAATCCCATCGACTCTCGATGTTTCTCGTGGACCGATCTCGGTAAAGGCTTCGTGAAGGGGTCTGCAACGTTCTCTTCCGAGGTGACTCGTTCTACTTTAACTTCACCTCTTTCAATGATCTCTCGGATCACATGATACTTCCTCATAATATGCTTCGACTTCTGATGAGATCGCGGCTCTTTAGCTTGCGCCACGGCTCCGGTGTTATCACATTACAATGGTACTGGATCACTAGCATTAGGAATGACACCCAACTCTTGGATGAACTTCCTTATCCATGTCCCTTCATTTGCAGCTTCAGACGCTGCAATGTATTCCGCTTCGGTAGTGGAATCAGCCGTTGTGCTTTGCTTGGAACTCTTCCAACACACGGCACCACCATTAAGCGTGAATATAAATCCAGAGTTCGACTTTGAGTCGTCCACATCCGATTGAAAACTAGAGTCGGTGAAACCCTCTAATTTCAACTCGGCACCCCCATAGACCAAAAATATATCCTTAGTCCTTCGTAAGTACTTGAGGATATCTTTCACGGCCTTCCAGTGAGCCGGGCCGGGGTTAGACTGATATGTGCTTGTGACACTCACAACATACGCTATATCGGGTCTCGTACATAGCATGCCATACATTATGCTTCCTATGGCAGAAGCATAGGGCATCCTTTTCATCTCCTCGATTTCACTAGGTGTTTGAGGACACATAGATTTCGAGAGACGAGGCCCATGGGACATTGGCAAGAATCCTTTCTTCGATTCTGCCATGCTAAACCGTTTCATAACGGTGTCTATGTACAAGCTTTGGGATAAGCCAAGCATCTTTCTTGCTCTATCTCTATAGATGTGTATTCCTAATACATAAGATGCTTCTCCCAAATCCTTCATTGAGAAAAGTGTGGACAACCATGCTTTCGTTTGTTGCAACATCCGTACGTCATTCCCAATGAGTAGAATGTCATCAACGTAAAGCACTAAAAATATCACTGCCCTCCCACTAACCTTCTTGTATACACAAGGTTCCTCCGGATTCTTCTCAAAATCAAACTCTTTGATAGTTGAGTCGAACCTAATGTTCCAACTTCGGATGCTTGTTTCAATCCATAAATGGATCGCTGGAGCTTGCAAACCTTTTGCTCACTTCTAGAAGATATGAAGCCTTCCGGCTGCGCCATGTAAATTTCTTCCTCAATATCTCTATTAAGGAAGACGGTCTTCACATCCATTTGCCATATCTCGTAGTCATACCACGCAGCTATGGCCAGCAAAATCCTAATGGACTTCAGCATCGCGACCGGCGAAAAGGTTTCTTCATAGTCAACACCTTGCCTTTGAGTGTATCCTTTCGCTTCCAATCTATCTTTATAGGTCGATACCTTTCCATCCACTCCAATTTTCTTCTTATAGATCCACTTGCAGCCTATAGGAACAATTCCCTTAGGTGGATCTACCAAGGTCCACACCTTGTTGGAGTACATGGAGTCCATCTCAGATTTCATGGCAGTTAGCCAATGTCCCATGTCCGCATCCGATACGGCCTCATTGTATGTTCTTCGATCTTGTCCAAGATCAACATAATCTTCATCATTCTCGAGGAGGAATAACCTATTCGGCAATTTCCGAACTCTTTCGGATCTACGTACCGTAGGTTTATGAGGTACATTAGTGGTTTGTTGTATTGGTTCGATTACTTGTTCTTGCGCTTGAACTTCATTTTGTGGTTCTTGAACTACTTCAAGTTCTATCATGCTGCCTTTTCTATCGGATAGAAACTCCTTTTCCAAAAAGGTGGCATTTCTTGAAACAAACGTCTTTGCGGGACAACCTGTCATAAGCGGGACAACCCCATATCCTAATATGTTTGTAGTTAGGTTTCCGGGAATGCCAAAGTTCATAAGGTGTGGATTTAACTGCTTTGGTGTTAACTCTATTAAGCAAATACGCGGCAGTGCGAAGTGCATGACCCCACAAATATGCCGGTAAGTTCGTGAACCCAATCATTGATCGAACCATATCTAATAAAGTTCAATTCCGACGTTTGGAAACTCCATTAAGTGGAGGAGTTCCAGGTGGAGTCCATTGAGATTGTATCCCATTCTCTTTTAGGTAGTCAATGAACTCGATGCTCAAGTATTCTCCACCACGATCGGATCACAGCTTCTTAATACTTCGTCCGAGTTGCTTCTCTACTTCGTGTCTAAAATCTTTGAACTTTTCAAATGTTTCGGACTTGTACTTCATCAAGTATACATACCCATACCTAGAATAATCGTCGGTAAAGGTAGCGAAGTAGTTGTATCCACCCTTCGCACTAACACTTAGTGGACCACATACGTCTGTATGGATCAATCCAAAAGACCCTCGGCTCGTTCCATTTTCCCTTTGTAGGGTGACTTGGTCATTTTCCCTTTAAGGCAAGATTCACAAGTTTGTAGTGATTTCACTTCCTCCAGAGAGAACAATCATTCACTAACAAAATCGTTCATCCTTCTTAAAGAGACATGACCTAATCTAGCGTGCCAAAGTTGTGCGGGGTTTTGATCTATCTCCTTACGTTTTGCTGATATAACATTAATAGGTATTTCATTTGGATTTAGTTCATACAAGTTGTTTAATAGTCGTCCCTTGCAAATCAAGTTCTCATTCTTTTGTATAATGCAAATCGAATTTCCAAAAACAAAAGTAAAACCTTCAATATCTAATACATGAATAGAAATAAGGTTTCTAATGAGAGACGGAACAAATAAACAATCGTTCAAAACAATAGGAAAACTACAATCCAAAACATTTAAGTAAATCGTGCCAATGGCTTCAGCAGCAACTCTTGCTCCATTCCCCATCCTTAGGTAGGTCTCACCCGCTCTAAGCTTTCGACTTCTTGTCATTAGCTGCAAATCATTGCACAAATGTGAGCCACAACCCGTATCCAATACCCAAGAAGAAGAATTGACAGACAAATTTACGTCAATGAAATACGTACCCTTTTCAGAACTTTTCTGCTTTAGGTAAGCCTTGCAGTTGCGGCGCCAATGTCCTTTCTTTCCACAATGATGGCAAGCATCATCAACTTGCTTGCTGACCTTTGCCTTGGGGCTCCCACTACATTCACTCACTTCGAACTTGTTGTTTGGGAAGGGAACTCTTTCCTTTCTCTTCTTTTGGGAAGAACTCTTCTTTCCAGAAGTTGCAGCAATAAGAACAAACTTCTCTTTCTTAATGGTGGACTCGAAACTGACCAACATGTTCATTAACTCATCCAAGGGAGGATCTAGTTTGTTCATGTTGAAGTTCACTATGAACGATTCATAGGATCTAGGAAGAGACAACAGGATCAAATCCAACGAGAGCTCGGCCGTGAGGGTGACATCGAGATTCACTAGCTTTTCAAGGAGATTGATCATTTTGAGACAGTGCTCGTGGATCGAAGTCCCTTCGCATAGTCTCGCCGTGATCAACTCCTTTGTAGCAGCGTACCTCGATGCCCTAAACTATACATGCTATCGAGATGAGCCTTTATATCGAAAGCATGCATGTGAGACTCATATTTCCTCGCAAGCGCGGGCTCCATGGCGGCTATCATATAACACCTAGCATGAGTGTCATCTTTCTTCCAAGCTTCATAAGTTTCTTTTTCAGCATCAGTCGCTGTGGCAGGTATAGTGGCGGGAAGTCTCTCGTTCAGAACATAGAGACGCCCCTCAACGGTTAGCACAAGCTTAAGACTACGCAACCAATCTAGGTAATTAGGGCCATTGAGTTTATTGTCGAGGATTGACATTATGGGATTCTTAGACATGATTATCAGAGAGGTATAGAGAAGAGGATTATTAGAGATTCGCGTTAAATGATTGTTACAATTAAATGTTTGGCCTTATGTTATTTAATTGTTCTCCCACTAATTTTATCGAGTTCCACTTCCCTCTAGTAGACAAACGAGAAAACTGATTTTTCTTAATGGGCTTTAGGTCCAATAGACAAATATAACCCGTAGTTAATCTAGCCCGATTATATTTGCCCAAAGGTAGATCATAATCAATCATATCCACAATATGACCCTAAATTAATTTTCCTCACACTTGATAATGACCTAAGTTAATCTCGCGAATATCAAAATCGTCCTGTGTCAAGTTTAACCTACCAATCAAAGATGCCATGGAACTTGATTATGCCAAACTAATGCAGTCCCTAGTTAATTTAGCCGACCAAGTTAATCTAGCATAACCCTTTTCTATGGCTACCTTCATCGCTATGTCAATTGAATTACACCTTACTTTACCATAGCACTCCCCGCTACCACGGCTTACTGCACTACAGTAAAGGGCTACACATAATCCAACCGTTGGCAGAAGGAAAGAAAAATTCAACAGATTCGGTTTTTCTTTATAGCCTGAAATAATTCTTACTTAGGTTAAGAATGAGGGATTTTATTAAAAAGTTTTATCTCATCAGAAGGTTCGGATTGGTCTATGTGATTCCTACATCTATGTTCTCTAAAGGTATATGAAAACGCATAATGTCCTAATAGGAACATACGACCTAACTTCATAATTAATTACATTAATTAATTATCGGGTTTTTCAAAATAATTATAGAACCTCAACTCGCATAAATCATTCAAATAATGTTGAGGTACTATTAATTAAGTTGAACTATAATCAATATTATATTTGTGTTCTATTAATTGAAATCAATTTAACAATTTAAATTAATTAATTAATCTAACACTTATTTACTAAAATAGATGATTGTTGACTCGATTATCTAATTGGGATTAATTGAAAATAATTTTCTGAAAATTAATATCAATTTGTTTTAAGTTTAATTTTAGAAATCTGAATTTTTTTTTTTTTTTTTTTTTTTTATTTTCAGTGAACCAGTTCGGCCGACCGGTCTGACCGGTTCGGACCAAAACGGTCTGGTTCTGCCCGGTCCAGTTGACCCAAATCAGTGGGCCAGGTCAGTCGGACCGAGAACCGGCCTGACCGACCCGAATCCACATTGATTCGGTCAATTGGATCGCACACAACCATCAAACCGGCCGGTTCGACCAGTTCGATCCGAACAAATTAAAAACCGACATTTTAAAAAATAATTTCAGATCTGTTTTTTCAATTTTAAACAATTTTAAAGCTGGAAAAATTCTAAACAATATTTCAAAAATATTTTACACTTACGAAAACTCCCAATTACAAAATACAACAATCGCTACTTTAATAAATCGAACATGCATAAAATCATAGCATATTAAAACAAACGCAATTAATTGCGCAACGAGCTCTGATACCACTGTTGAGAATCGGACACGTGTACGCAGTGGAAAACAAAAAAAATATGCGATTTAAACAACTTTAAAACACATAAACACATGCCCGATAATTGAAAACAATTAATTGCGTACCTTTGCGCTTCCAGCGAAATTAAAAACAACATACATGCTTAATTATTCAACCGAATTTAAATCAATTAGCATGCTCGCGTTTAAATCAAATAATCATACTCGCAATAAATAAACAATTTCATGTAGTCACATAAAATCATACAAGTTTCATACTACAATGAACATATATATTCAATTTAAACGTAATCGAATCTAACGACAATGGATTCCAAAAAAGTCCACTAATACGTTTGCCTATTCTTTTCCTTTTCTTATTCTCATTCATAATTCCAAATTACGAATGTTGGACCCAATCATATTGACTTCCAATCATGCAAAGATAAACCATTTTATCTCTGACCGTTTATTCAAAGATCTCATGTGCACGAGCAGTGTGACCCTCGATGGTTCAGGTGTAAGCTAGCCGTGGGCCCACAACCCTTTGTGGTCAAAACTCGTCCCTTAGAGTAACGATTAAGATGAAGCTCGTTTCACCTTAATCACCCAATGAATCAAGGTTGGCGTCTAGCAACTACGCGTCATGATTCCCTAGATACAAATGTAGTGCCTGCAAGAACCTTCAGATATAGTTAACGTACAGTACGATACCTTCGATTCATATGTCCCGATTGAACTAGAGGCATTGGTTCGTCGAGACCTCTTTATTTGTTCAATGACGGTGCGATCGTTCTAAGTGTTGTAATCGTTACGTGCATGACTTAGAGAATTGAATTCTCTAATCATCACTTAGTCAGCTCTGGCCAGAGACATAGAATGATTACAAACTATCAGAACACACAGGACATCCAAGACTATTCTAGCGATCGAATCCCCGACTACAATGCACAGACCTCCCACTAGATTTCGGACTGCACGAACACTGGCCCTTGGGATGGTCCTCGGTGGAACTCAGGGACAGGTCACGATACAGCTGGTCCTCTAGTGAAGTCACGGTGATGTCTATGTCATAAGGACTAATGGTGTACAACTATACCATTGATATCTCTACTCGATTATTGGGAACCACTTAGAGATTTCTAGGGTGATGGAGTTCAGTGAACTCGTCAACTTACGAGCACCCACTTAGAGATTTCTAGGGTGATGGAGTTCAGTGAACTCGTCAACTTACGGGCATGTCGATATCACAATACCGTTTACTAATGAGATGCAGTACACATACACTAAGTGCTAGTCTCTTAATGGGAAAGGCCGATATCCTCATTGGTGGCGTAACCCTTCGACTAGGAACACGTTTTACAGTTATAATACTTAAGTAAATATCTCACGATCCGAACGATCAATTACTAGTACTTGTAATAACTGTAAGGACTATATCTATGCTTGTGACAAATGGACAAAGATATATAATGCCAAGGTGTTTTATCATTAATACGAATAAAGGTTCGTTTATTACCATAATAAATACGAAAGACCACAACCACATGTTGGCTTGTTGGTCACCTACTCTAACATACGTTTCATAACGAAGATCCAGGAATATTTTATGTATTGTATATAACGAAGATACATGAATATCTTAAGTATTGTGTGTATGTTTATAAGGTATGTTAATAACGATGAGATTTATGAGACTATTACTAAATCGAAAGTATCTTAAATGACGGAACCACCAGATCTGTTGGTGTTAGAACTGTTAGACTAGCTGAGTAACAAGTCAACTTGTGGTTGTGGTCTTTCCCTATTGTTGTAAAAAAATTAATTCGTATTAATGAAATTGACTTTTTGGCATCCTATATATGTTATCCCATGCAAGCGCATAGTTAAAGTCCTAACAAGTTAGTTTGTTACATTGAATTGGTCTAGTAGAATCACCAGATAATTAATTATAAGTAATGTAACTATTAAACAGAGTTCCTAGTCGATGGGTTACACCAATAATAATGATACCGGCATTTCCGTTTTATACTAGCAATTATTGTATGTGTAATGCGTCTCACCAATCATTGGTGTTGTGACATCAACATACTTGAGTGGGTGCTTATATTGATGATTTCACTGAACTCTCTCGTCCTAGAAATCTCAAAGTGGTTCTCAATTATCAAGTACAAATTTATATGTTATAGTTGTACACCATTAATCCTTAAGACCCACACATCAATGTGACATCACTAGAGAATCAACTGTGTCGTGACTTGTCGCTAGCTCTCATCGAAGACTGTTCTAATAGCTAAAGTTTACACAGTGCGAAATCTAGTGTGAAGAGTGTGCATTGTAGTAGGGGTTTCGAGCACTTGATTAGTCATGCATGTCCTATGTGGTCTGATGTTTTATAATCCACGGAGTCTCTCGCAAGAGCTAATAATGGGGTGATTAGGGAAATGAGTTTCTCTAAGTCACACATAACATATTATATTACCTCGAACGTTGGCACAGTTATTTAACTTTAGGTTCAGTGGACCAATGCCTCTAATTCAATCATGACATATGTGTCTGAGAGATTGTAATATGCGTTAAATATATCACACTGTTCTTGCATTCGTTGGGCACTCACCTACTTGATCCGCGATTATGTTAAAAGGAGCTTTAACATAATTGTGACAGAAGAGATGTGTCTATATAATAATAATGTGTTGTTCAAATCACAAAGAGTTGTGTGCCAATACTTGCTTAAACTTGAACCATTGAGGGTCACACTTCACGTGTACTAGGGATCCTTAAATGCAACGAGTTAAGATTAAGTTGTTGATCTTTGCATAATTGGATGTCAATATGATTGGATCTAAGGTTCGTAATTGTCTATTACAAATTGGAATAAACATAGAGAAATATATATGTGCAAAAATTTCGTGAACTTTCTAAATTGGGAGAGTTTCTCGATTCAGCAGGTGCACTGAATTAGAAATTTCCAATTTTGAAAATTAGGAAATTGTCAATGGCACTCGTATTGATGAAAATTTTATGCTCATAAAAAATATATAATTCTTTATTTTTGTTATGAGTGTTTGTTTGTATAGAAAAATGAAGCATACGAGGAGATGGATCTAATAGTTTAATTGGTCCGGTCCAATACTTAAGCCCGCTAAGGTTGAGAACCTTAGTATAAGTACAATATGAAGAGGATTTGAAATCCCTAAAACCCCGGTCGACCGCCCCCTTTCCCCTCAGTTGTTGCCGCGTCATTGCGCTGTCGTGCCCGCCACCGCACAACCAAGCCGCCACAACCACTTTCCTTTTCTCACTCTCGTTTTTCCTTTCTTTTCATTGTGAATTTTATGTGTCTAGTTATGCAGAAGAGATGGATCAAATTTTCTGAGGTGAAATCCGATTGGAGAATCTTTGGAGCCCATCGCCTTCGCCTCATGCAAGCTTCACAGCCGCCTGTCGCACGCGCCACATCCAAAGCTCCAACCGAGGTAGCTGCTCATGTTGTTGATATTCACATGCTGCCCCTAGGCCTGATTCTCTTCGGCGATATTTCAATTATGTTTTTGGAATCTCACGCTTCAAGTGTAAGAATCGAAACTTTAGCAAACATCAATTTATAATCAATTTACTTGGTTCGAGTGATTATACGATTTGATTGTATAATTCGTATAAATAGTTAGTAGTAATTTTGAATTAAATTATATACGAGTATATATATATATATATATATATATATATATATATATATGAGTAACTGATGTAATATGAGTATTTTATTTGAAGGAGTACAGAGGATCAGTGTTAATCACTTCATCAATGGTCCATTCCATTCTTGAGGAAAATATATATATTTTTCATTGTATGTATCAAACAACTACAACAATAGATCTTCGTAGATCAATTTGAATAAGAGAGTTCCTCTTTTTTTTCCGTGAAATCTTACGCTTGTGGAGAACACTAAGTTCATAGCGTTAGTAATGGATCATAAATAGTATTGCAACATGGATAGGGTATCGAGCATTTTGTTATTATATGTTTTGGATTTGTAAGACTAAGAATTTTAAAATATTTTTGTCATTCAAAGAGATTGCGAGGTTTAGGAAACAATCAAAAGAGATTGGACTGGTATATAAACTAGGCTCCATTAAACTTTGAACATAAAATGAACCACCTACTTCCGAATTACAACAAGAGTTAAAATAATAAAATTGTATATATAAATTAAAAAATAACATTTTTCAGAAACAATTCAAGATATTATAGGAAAAACCGAGAATCATGAAAGTTCTTCTAAAGGAAAAGACAACTACGAAATCCAAAATATAGAGATCTCAACAAGATTTTTTTTTTGTATTAAAAGAAATAAATTTTCGAAATCACATGGTAAAAATAATACCAAAATTCTAAGTGATAAGGAAGAATCCTCTTCCCATTCTTCTAATAGATGATTTTATTTGTGTATCTATTAGTATCTCTTGTGAATATTTTGTTAATATTTTTCTTATATATAAGATATTCTGTTTTACATGTGTTCTATATAATATAATCAAAGGCCTCAACATTCTTTGCGGATTTCATCTCAATTCATACGATTTTTTGAATCTCTACTTGGTATTAGCCTTTCTTCGATCCTTTTTCCAATGACTTCCTCTTCGCTTCCGCTCAACAGGATCGTGCATATGCTCACCATCAAACCGACCTCCTCGAATTATTGGTTATGGGGAAATAAGTTCATACATCTGTTAAGTAGCATAGAACTTTTGGGATACCTTGACGGTAGTATTCGTGCCCCTTCTCCAACAATTCTTGGGTCAGACGGTACTTCAAAGGTTAACCCGGCCTATACATCTTGCCTGACCACAAATCAAACTTTGCTAAGGCTTCTATATTCTTCTCTTACCAAGGAGTCTATGAGTGAAGTACTTGGCTTAATTCAGGCCCATGAGGCCTGGATAACTCTTGAAGTCTCTTTCTCACACCACTCAAAAACTCAAGAACTACAACCCAAGGTTGAGCTTCAACTTATGCAGTGAGGCTCCAAATCTGTGGCGAAATTTTCTCTAATATTTAGGAGCATATGTGATCAACTCGCAGCCATAGGGCGGCCTAATGATGATCAGGATAAAGTCCATTGGTTCTTGCGTGCCTTGGGACCATATTACAAAGTTTTCTCTACTACGATGCTTTCGCAATTTCCATTGCCTTTCTTTGCGGATATTGTTTTGAAAGCATTAAGTCATGAGATCTTTGAACGCTTGATGTCCTAACAAGCCAACGACATGGCCTGTTATGCTCATCCGAATCATACTTCCATGCCCAAGCAATTCAATAAAGCCCCTTCTTTTGCATCAAAATCAATCATGTCTTCTCCAGTTTATTGTCAATTGTGTGACAAGGAGGGAAACTTGGCCAAGCGTTGTTAAACATTTCTTAATCTCAAGAAACGACAATCTGCCAATCTTGCTGCGGCATTTGCTGCTTATTCTGTCCCGGACCCCGACGACTCTACCTGGTTTCCAGACTCAGGTGCAACATCTCATATGACTTATAATCCCGAAGGCTTGGATGTTCTTGCTGATTAATCTGGTAATGAAAAGATGGTTGGTAATGGCCAGTCTCTCTCTTTGTTTCTCATACTGGTTATGTTTCTCAACTCGTCACCAAAAGTTCCCTTCTTTTATCAAATGTTTTAGTTGTTCCTAGTATAAAGAATTTTTTTATTCCCATTAGTCACTTTTTTCGTCCTCTGGTTTTTGGATCGGGCCACAAGGGTCGTGTTGGGGGTCGACAAATGTGAGAATGGCTTGTACGTTCTTCATCAGCATCATCGTTTATTCAATTCCATTGCTTATTCGAATAAACCATGCGCCTCGTGTAGGTTAGGGGTGAACACGGGCGGATTTGGGCGGGTTTATAGAAAAAATTAACCCGATCCAACAGTTGGCGGGTTACAAAATTCCAACCCGCACCAGCCAAATTACTTTATAAACTGCACATGTTCGGGTTTGTCGGGCTGGCGGGTTAATGGGCGGGTTAAATAAAATTTTAAAAATAAAAAAATCCTACCTCATTTTTCGTTCACTCTGCCCCCATCTCATGCACCTACGCCTCACTTTCTCTCATCTCCCATTTTCTTGTTCCCTCTCTCTCCCTTCTCCCCATTCACTCTTGATACGAACCATGCCAACCACGTGACGAGACCCGATATCAATACTTCGGATTTCAAATCATGGACCCTCCAAAGAAGAATTCAAAGATGTGGAACCTCGACCCATTGCCTATAAAGAGGCAAGAACCTTGGTATGCTAAGACGCCACATCGAATTGCTGAAAATTGATTGATAAGTCATGGGCGAACGCCACTAAGAAAGCTCCGATAAGTTCAATTAAAAAATAATAGTTCTTGAAGAACCGAAGAGACACACTCTTACTCATAAGATTTTAATACATTGTTGTGTGTTTATTCATAATTTTATCCCTTTATATAGGATTCAATGCTCTCTAATCTATGGAAATAAACTAAGATCATGGAATCATTACTCAACTAATCTAATCCACAAATCAGCAAATCTAATTAACATTTATTGAATCTAAAATAGGAAAGCTTTTAAATCATTGTCTTGATTTTCCAAGGCTGAAATGCACTAATAAAGAGCCATCCAAACTCCTAAAAGACATGTGCATATTGAATTGTAGAAATCTTGAACTTTCCAAATGCTTAAAATATGTGATTGCATCAATTAGAACATTCCAAGAGTTATATCTTTGTGATCTAAGCATCCGAAATCTGATCTGGACCAATTTTAAAAATCTGAATCAAAACCTTTGAAATCCTTGATAGCTTGATGTGATTATGATCACATCTACTCTCTCTCTCTGCAATCTCTCATTTCATCTCCCTCAACTCTTTCCTGTTATAAGTCTTCATGCTTCTTTATTCATTAGAAAACCTTACAAGTTGTTCGAATTTGCTATAATCAAAACTTGCTAAGATTATGAAGCCATCAGCAAGAATTTTCTAGAGAAATGAAAATGGCAATTACTTGGTGAAATTGTACAAGATTAACAGTGTACGGAAAAGGAAAAGGAGAAGAGGTGAGAAAAAAACCTAGATTGACATGATATTTTAACATAAAAATAAATAAAATATATACTTAAACATATGATGCGGGCGGGTCGGGTTGGGGGCGGGTTTCAATAAGTAAACCCGACAACCGACCCGCTCTAGTCGGGTTTATATAATATACTGCAACTATTATTTTAACAAGCAAAACTGGCGGTTTACGGGCGGATCAAGTCGGGTTGGGCAGGCGGGGCGGGTTTGGCCGGTATATGTTCACCCCTAGTCTAGGTCATCCAAATTTTCGTACCGTTGAGTCTCTTTCTAAATCTAAATCTGGCATTATTTCTTGGAGTAATAAGTTGTTAGGTTTAGATTCTCATGTATGTATTGTGTAATCTTGGCAAAACTCATCGTCTTCCATTCATAAATAATAAACAACGTTGTCTTTTACCCTTCGACCGAATACATTGTGATCTATGGGGTCCTTCACATATTCCTTCTACTACAAATTTCAGATGTTATGTTGTGTTTAAAGATGATTGCACAAAATTCACTTGGTTTTTTCCTTTAAAACAGAAGTCTGATTTTTTTCGCTACATTTGTTAATTTTGAGCATTATATTCAAACACAATTTCCAAAATTAAGTCTTCTCAGTGTGATGGTGGAACAGAATTTACGAATAGTAAATTTCGTTGTCACCTCACGTCATGTGGCATTTTGCAGCATATTGTTTGTCCCTATACACAAAATCAAAATGGTGTTGCCAAACGTAAGCATCGCCATTTCACTGAAACAGGTCTTACACTCATGTTTCATGCTCGGATTCTGTCTCTTTGGGGCGATGCTTTCTCACGAGCCACTTATCTCATCAACAAACTCCCTTCACAAACTCTTGATGGCAAATATACATGTTCTTCTATTTGGCAAACCACATGATTACTCTACACTTTGTACATTTGGATGTTTATGTTTCCCTTATTTGCCACATTATGCTCCTACTAAACTATCCCCGAGACCCTCTTCATGTGTCTTTTTAGGTTATATTCCACTGCATAAAGGTTTTTCGCTAGTTTGACCGCAAGACACAACGCGTACATATCTTGCGACATGTGCATTTTTTTGAATATGTCTTTCCTTATGCGGGTGATGATAAAAAACCCCCTAACTCCACACCTTATATTAATTTCTCTAATTCATTGGATTCTAGTAATATTGAATCCGGATTCTACGAGTTTCTTAGTATCCTCGTCCATTTGGAGTCGTTGTGCTTACCATGCAGTGATGGCATAAGTGAATCTCTCTCGTCCCCTTCCCCTATAATGGTTCTTGAACCTCCTTCTGGTCCATCATTACCTCTCATTACTCCACCTATGACTACTACTAACACTCACTCAATGGTTACTAAAGGAAAATCTGGAATATCTAAACCTAAGGCTTATCATGTTCTATTTCACCCTCGTCACATTTTTGGCCGACTTTACTTGCACTAAAGGAGCCTCATGGTTTCAAATCAGCTGTCAAACATCCTGAATGGTTATCGTCTATGGACGAAGAAATGCAAGCCTTGACGACTAATGATACTTAGGATATTGTCCCTCGTCCTCAAAATCATAATATGGTGGGTTGTTGTAAGATCTTTAAGACTAAGTTGCGTCATGATGTTCTAATGAGCGACATAAGGCGCGTCTGGTAGCCAAAATATACTCTCAAGTTGATGGCCTTGATTTTGAGGATACGTTCAGTCTTGTGGTTCGTTCTGCCACTTTTTGCATCATATTATCCGTCGCAGTCACTTCAGCTAGCCATTACATAAATTAGATGTCAAGAATGCCTTTTTCCATTGCCCTCTTTCTTAACATGTACGTACGGCTCAACCACCTTGCTATACAGATCATCGTTTCCCCACCATGTATGTCGTTTGAAACGTGCTCTCTATGGCCTCAAAGAAGCTCCTCGTGCTTGGTTCTAACGGTTCAGTTCAGTTTTGCAAAAACTTAGTTTTCTCCTTAACCAAACTGATTCTTCTTTGTTCGTTCATCACACAATCAAGGGACCGTTTATTTGTTACTCTATGTGGATGATATGGTTCATACTGGCAACAACACAACTTTGATCTAGACTCTTATCTCACTTTTATCTACTGAATTTGCTATGAAGGATTTGGGTTCTCTACATAATTTTCTTGGCGTAGAGTTTCAACACAACTCCCATGTCCTATTTCTTAGTCAAACTAAGTATGGCCTTGATCTACTACAACGACCTGCCATGGTTGATGCCAACCCCATTGCCACTCCATTTATCATCGGCGATCATCTCACTGCCGAAGGGAAGCCTTATTCGGATCCAATACTTTTTCGATCACTTGTCGGCGCTTTGTTGTATTTGACAATTACTAGACCCGACCTTTCATTTAGTGTCAACTCTATTTATCAGTACATGCATGCCCCCACTGAAGATCATTTTCGTGCTCTCAAGAGCATTTTGCGATATGTTAAAGACACGGTCCATTATGGTCTTCAAATTCACCACACCTCCTCTCGAGCTTTACTTGCTTATTCTGATGCTGATTGGGCCGGCTCTCCTGATACACGTCGCTCTATGACTGGATATGTGCTTTTCTTAGTTAAGAATGTTATATTTTGAAGTTCTTAGAAGAAATCCAGTGTTTCTTGTTTGAGTGCCGAAGCCGAATATAGATCCTTAGCAGTTGTTGCTCCTGAAGTTGCTTGGGTTGTTCAGCTTCTCCGTGATCTACGTATTTAGCTACATTCTCCACCACAAGAGTGCTATCTTTATGGTGATAACAGGAGTGTTATATTTATGGTTGTGAATCCGATCACTCGCCCTTGTTCAAAACATATTGCAATTGATTACCACTTTGTTCGTGAGTTAATTGCAGATGGCTCTCCTAAAATCACATTTGTCCATTCTCATCTTCAACTTGATGACTCTTTTACTAAGGGAATGCCAAAGTCTCAATTTCTATTTTCGGGAACAAACTTCACATACGACCTTCCACCACGCTCAGCTTGAAGGGGGGGTGATAAGGAAGAATCCTCCTCCCATTCTTCTTCGGATTATCTCCTTGATAATAGATGATTTAATTTGTGTATCTATTAGTATCTCTTGTGAATATTTTGTTAATATTTTCCTTATGTATAGGATATTTTGTTGTACATGTATTCTATATAATATAATCAAAGGCCTCAACATTCTTTGAGAATCTCATCATAATTCATACGATTCTTTGAATCTCTACATTAAGACATATTCAAAAATTGATACTATCGCATTTTTTGATACCGTGCAGATCCAAACTGGATCAAACAAGTATAGTACCCAAACATTCCATAAAGAGACCTATTACATTAATATATATAGCAGATCCAAAATGGATCAAACAGGTATAGTAGCCCAAAAATTACATAAAGAGACCTATTATTATTAACACTTTGAATCTTTCATTGAATTAAATTTATATACTATCTAGTAACCTGCGTGGCTTTAGTATACTCCCATTATATATATTGATTTGTATGCTACACCCAGTTAAAGTTACACCGCGTGAATTTTTACCGTTGATCTACATAACCAATGTGGATGTGTGTGTGTGTGTGTGTGTGTTTGTGTATATTTGAATAGTTAAGATTTACCCCGTGTAGTATAGTATCTCCCCCTTTATATATGTTAATTGAGGAAGCTTAAGTCTAAGATATATATATATATATATATATATATATATATATATATATATATATATATATATATATATATATATATATATATATATAGGCGCGGTGCCTAACTAATTTTTCCGTAAGATGTGTATTTCTATTTTTCGCAGCTTTTAAATATTGACAAGGATGATAATTACCATTTAATCGCAACAAAGACAAAGGGAAAGCTCAAACATATAGCAATGGATAATTTAGAGTAGTAGAAACATGTGCATAGTCTTGTTTCATGATGTCCTTGATGAAGAATCTATTCTTAATAGATACATCAAGCTCCTCAACGCCATCATTAACTATTTTATGACAATCCCTTATATATGTCAACTGACTATAAATTGATTATAATTTTCTATGCATGCTCACAAATTAAATGAAACCAATAAATTGTCATTTCCATCAAAGCAAATATCACCGGCCATGGCTAAGCAAAATGAGCAAAAAAATTAATGAATTAATACAAGGAAATTGCTATGGAATTAGAATAACCCACACGTCGTTTTAAAACCAGTTATCCGCAATATGAAGACCATTAATTTACACATGAAAGTTAGAAGCAACGCGCAAGGCGCGGTGCCGATGTCCTATTTGTGTCCGATAATAAAACATCATGATCAATATATATATCACAACAAGTGGATCATCATTGTATAAGAATTTAACAATTTCTATAAATGTAATTCAAATCCGCCCAACAGAAGAAAAACATGTATTACATGCACCAAGATATAAGAATTGTTGTAGCATCAATAGTCATAAAAAATTTAGCTCTTGTACCTGAATGAAGAAAAATAAGTTAGCATTTGAGTATGAGATTTACCCTAATGGATAATTTCTCTCATAATAATATCTACAAATATGGAAAAGCATAATAAGAGATAATGTAAAGTACGATAAGAAACTTCGTCGCCCTATACAAGAATACTAAAAAACCAGTTCACTATTATTCCAATACTAAAAATTGTGCCTTTACAGTTGCATCAACAAATAAAAAAACAAATCTTGAGGTAAGAATGTTTTTTGGCTCTTGTTTGACTTTCTCATGCATTTTTCGCCGTTAGTATTCTTTCTGATCTCTACGCCTATTTTACCTCTCCACTGAAAATTCCTTCTGCCATACTTCTTTTTTCTTTACGGTCTGTGAAGAGACGTAAAGAAAAAAGATTTCTATGTATTTAATTATACAAACCAATGAGGTATTTATAGAAACTTATAAATTCAATAAAATAAAAATACACACAACCAATATGGTTGATTTGATAGCCATAATCTATGTCAATCAAATCCCTAACTGAAATCTCTCTAATTAAGCAATTCATAACACTTCCCCTCAAAGGGGGATGTATATATTATATGCTCCTAGCTTGTTTCATATATACTCAATACGGGGATCTTGGAGAATTTTAGTGAGAACATCGGCCAATTTGTCATTTCAGTTGACAAATTCGGTAGCAATGCAGATCGACGCAATCTATTGCCTTATAAAATGACAATCGACCTCTATATGTTATGTCATTTCATGGAAGATATAATTTTCATTGTCACACATCAACTTCCTCGTGTCGGTAATATCTAACCTATATTCTTGAATTAATTGTTTTAACCAATTTCACAAGTGACTAACCCCATGGACCGATATTCCATGTGATACCCCCATCTTTTTATAGATAATTGGCCAATCTATTTGATGCATTTCATATTATTTTCATATGGTTTATAATCTAAGCATTCATTCATGGTATTACTATGATTATTTACAAATTTGCGTAATTGCTTGGATGTAATTTACAAATGATTTCTTCATTTGACGAAATGAATGTCTTATGAGACACCACATTGAATCTTGTATTACTAGTTAACTAATATTTAGTATTCCTTGATTATATGATGGTGATTTTTAGAATAAGTGATTCATATAAATATTTCTAAATCAAACTTATTATTTTCTATAAATAAATATATTTATAGTGTTTGATATTATCTAGTTAAAAATAAAGAGTCAATTTGCTATAAGTCCCTCTACATTAGATTTTATTTGATTAAATCCAAACTAAAATTCTCACTTTTAAATAAATCAATTGTATTTATTGTGACAAAATTACTCTTTATAAGATATGAAAACAACTAATCCCACAAATCTGCTTACATCGCTGAAAACGTATATGCTTCAATTTTCTCCAATTGAATCAAAAATTCACAATCTACCATTTCAGTTTCTCCAAGAAAATCTTCTCACTGCTAAATTGCAATCCATGGATCAGTTACGAATTTGCAGTTCGTTTACGCACAGCACAACAATTTCAACCCAGTTTGCTTTTTGTTTATTGTTTAGTTTTCGTTTTCAGTTTAATGTCAAACGATTTTTTTGTATAATTTTTATTTGATTTCTCCATTGACCCGCGACAACATCATCGAAGAACCTCTGAAGAACCAAAAAACTTGTTCAAAAGTGTAAAAGAATTGGTAAGTAACGTTTTCGTATTTATTTCATATTTTTTTTATAAATGCTTTTAATGATTTATCCACCAAACATTATGATTATTTTCACTAAATAGAAAAAGATGATGAATTTGAAGCACCAGTACACGTTCAGACTTCTCTAAATCACCGATTTTATGGGTCTTTCTCTATTGTGTTGAAAACATATTGTTGTGGTTAATTTGGTGTTTGCAAATTACTGGGAATACATATAGTTGTTTGCAATTGGAATTATATTTTTTAGTGCAATTTGAACTTTTCAATACCGTATTGCAATTGAAGTTGTTATTAGTTGTTTGCAGTTCACACTTGCTCTTAATTGATGTTTTTATTAGTTGTTTGCAGTTCATGTCTACATTTGTGGGCTAGACTGATGTTGTCATCTGTTGTACATGTTTGTCATTTTTTTTATAAATTTTATTGTATCAAACATAAATCATTAAGTATTTTTTGCACTTTAGAACATGACTGATATGATGAGGTATTTATTTGCAATTTCGGTTTGCACTTTGTAGTGGCAATGGTTGTTATATGTTTATGTCCTTGAGTTTTGAATTATCTTGCTATTGATTTGGTCTAATCTAATTTTGATAGACATAACTTTAGATTAATTTTTCTCTTTTTCCACATGTTTGCAAGAAATTCTCTATTTGCATTTTTCAGTTTACATTTTGCAAATCTTGTTTGAACTTGCATATGCTATTAGTTGTTTGGAATCACATTTTTTTTTTGCTACTTTTCGTATGTGTGCAATTAGTAAATTATGGTTGAAGTTTTGCAATTTATTGGTTGTAGGTTCACGATGCTACAATTTATTGTATGTTTACCTTAACCTTGCACATAGATGTTGATGAATTAGCGTGATGAGAGCACGAGTGACAAAGATTATTGTTTGATTGTCCACATTGATTTCGCTGTTTGAAGTTCATTTTACTCTTTGTTGAAAAAAAATCAATTTATTGTAATAAAAATCTACCCCGTCAGCAAATTTAAAGCATTAGAATCTCCGATTGACTGATTTTTAGATCGTTATTACACATCCTATCGTTATGATATTTGTTTTCTATTACAATTGTAATTTGCAGTTTTCTATTTTTATTTGAAAATTTATTTTGTCGTTTCAAATTATTTTTGCAAATTATTGTATGTTGCAAATTGTATTTTGTATTTTGAGTTGAGTTCAACTTAATTTTGTTGTTATAACTTAGAAAAAATAAAAAAATTGGTACATAAAATAACTAAATGTTAAAAAATAATGTAGAAAAAATATGCAAATTAAATAAATTCATGTGACGAATTCCTATAAAAACTATAACAAGTGAATACATATATTACAAACTTTTTACTATTTGCTGAAGCTAAATCATTTACAAAGTACAAACATAAATAACAAATAGAAACAAAACTTTGTGTGAGAGAGAGATAGAGTAGTGGAATGAGATGAGAGAGAGATATCAAACTAGTGTGTGTGTGTGTGTGAGAGAGAGAGAGAGGAGAGAGTACGTATCACATGAGAAAGGAGAGAGAAAGAGGAGCATGGAGAGGAGAGAGAGAGAGAGAAAGAGATAGAAAGATTTGTGAAGGGAAGAGAAAGAGTGATATGTGGGATTTATTTTTTCGCTTTCCGTAGATAACTACTTCCATATAGACTAATTACTAGTTTAAGAGTATTTATGTCTAGTAACTTTTAATTTTATTTATTTTATATTTTTTTTTAATTCAAGCGACCTACATCATATTTATCTAACAAGTATAATATCCACATATATAAGTCTAGAATGAAGAGTGTCTAGCAAATTTCCCAAAAAAATAAGGGCATATTACAAATAAGCCCATCAGTGGGAACTTATTCATAAAGAGATCCAGACAATATTCTCCTTTACCAATAAGTCCACACATGGTCCAGATTTATGTAAAGGACTAAAATAACCCCTCTTACTTTAATATGCTCCAATTTCATCCTTAACTTACTTTAACTTCAATTTGACCCCAACTTTCACAAATTATTCAATTTTGACCCAAAACTTTTTTTTTTTCACAAATTTTTTTTTTTCAAAAACTTTTTTTTC
>NW_012192960.1:530044-557059 GCF_000504015.1 Erythranthe guttata
TTTTTTTTTTTTTCCGGCGTTGACCGGCGGTCAACGCCGGTTTCCGGCGTTGACTTTTTAATTTTAAATTTTTTTTTTTTTTTTTTTTTTTTTTTTTTTTTTCCCGGTAACTTTTTTTTCCGTTTAAACAGCAATATTGCTGTGAATGACAGTAATATTAACTATATTACTGTTAAACACAGTAAAATTAACTAAACTATAGTTTAACACAGTGATATTGCTATATTAATCTCTAGCACATTAATATTAACACAACAAAATTCATTATCATTGTATAATAAAGTAATATTACTATGTTGTCCGTTCAACAAATGTAAACAAAATAAAAAAAACCAAAAGAATTACTATTACTGTGAGTGACAGTAATATTACTATAGCAACAGTAATATTACAATAGTAGACAGTAATATTATTACGTTACTCCGTGAATAACTCAAACAAACAAAAAATCCAAACAAAATAATAATATTGATGTGGTTGACAGGAATATTACTATAACAACAGTAATATTACCGTCAACCACAGTAATATTATTGTGTTTACAGTAATATTACAATAATAGACAGTAATATTAATACGTTACTCCGTGAATAACTCAAACAAAACAAACACCCCAAAAAAATAATAATATTGATGTTGTTGACAGTAATATTATTGTGTTTACAGTTATTTTACTGTCAACGACAGTAATATAATTACGTTGACTTGTCAACAAATCAAAAAAAAAAAAAAAATAATAATAAATAAAAAAAATATAATATTGCATTAATTTACTGTCAACGGCAGCACAATTACATAAATGTAATGTCAACGGCAGTACAATTACGTTAATTAACTATCATTGACAGTATAATTACGTTAATTTACTGTCAGTGACAGCACAATTACGGTCAACGTGTAGCGGCGGACGTGGAAAAACAAAACAAACCAAACAAAAAAAAAAACTTAAAAAAACACTAAAGAAAGAGACCGCCGGAAACCGGCGAAAAAATCCGGAAGAAAAGAAAAGAAAAAAAAAAAGAAAAAAGCAAAAAAAAAAAAAAAAAAAAAAGTCAACGCCGGAGACCGGCGTTGACCGCCGGTCAACGCCGGAATCCGGAAGGAAAAAAAAAATAAAAAAAAAAAAAATAAAAAGTCAACGCCGGAGACCGGCGTTGACCGCCGGTCAACGCCGGAATCCGGCGGCAAAAAAAAAGTTTTTGAAAAAAAAAAAAATTTTGAAAAAAAAAAAAATTTTGGGTCAAAATTTAATAATTTGTGAAATTTGGGGTCAAATTGAGATTAAATTAAGTTAAGGATGAAATTGGAGCATATTAAATTATACTCCAAAAAAAAGTCAAAATTGAATTTTTGTGGTCAAAATTGAACTTTTATGGACAAAATTGATTAATTGGGGTTACAATTAAGAATTGGGTATAAATTGTTGAGGGTAATATTGGGATATACATGAATGTTTCCTTTAGTTATAATAAATATTAAAGGGATGGGCTTATTGGTGAAAGAGATATGTCCCCTATACCTAGAATAATAAACATGCTTGGTTGGGGACTTTTGCATAAAAATCCCAAAAAATAAAGTGATATTAACATATATTTTGTCTAGCAAATAAAATGAGTACGTCAGTTCACTCAATTTGAGTTGGGGTATATAATTGCATGCATGTGTTAGTTATATTAATAGAAATTTATTGTTTAAGTGAATAGATAATTTATTATTGACTATAAAAGATCTTATACCTTCCGTTAAGTTTTTATATTAATATGTACATGCAAGATTTTACTTCATGACTAAGGAAACCGTATCTTAGTTTTATCCATCACATAGTTTATAATTTTATCTTAATTTTAGTATGTACACGTGGAGATCAAAAATATAAAATAAATAAAAGAAAATAATATCATATCTAATAAAAACAAGTCGGCTAGATGCATAAGGTTTAAGTGAATTAGGTAATATATTATAAATTCTATATTAATTTGAATAATAAGACGGAGATAAATAGTCCACAATCGCCACAGAATTTCTGGAAGCTTATGCACATAATTTTGCTACAACATTAATATTTTTACTTTTCCATTCTATCAGATTTCCTCCAATAAAAATACAATACCCTGAGGTAGATCTCCTATTTGAAGCGGAGTGTGCCTTATCGGCATCTGAATATACGACTATCTCTGTATGTCCTTTTTTTCATATACTAGGCATTCTAAGAATGTGTATTACTGCATTCCAATCGGTGTCACGTTGAGCTTGAAGAAACTGACTGGCCTTACTTACCGTAAATGAGATGTATGTAAGTGTAATAGTTAGATAATTGAGTTTTCCAACAAATCTTTGATATTGTCTACAATCTATTAGTATATCCCCCTCTCCTGTAACAAGTTTAATATTTGGATCCATATGTGTTTCCACTAATTTGTAATCCAACATCACTGTATCTTTCAGAATATCCAAGACATATTTATTTTGTGAGATAGAGATACTTGCAGTTAGAATGTGCTACCTCAATGCCAAGAAATATTTCAGTTTTCACAAATATTTTGTTCGAAAATGACTAAAGAGATTTTGTTTGAATTGAGTGATCCCTTCATGATCAATCACCCGTTATGGCTATGTCTCCACATATACAACTAGATATATACCTTGCTGTATTAAGTGGTTTGCTTTACTACGGTGCATCCGAAATTTATGAATAACAATACTAAATAGTCCAAACCATGCTCGTGGAGAGTTTTGCAAACCATAAAGAAATTTTCATAGTCGAAAAACTAACTCGGACTCCCCTGAGCAAAAAAACCTGATGGTTGCTCCATATATATTTCTTCAGCCAATTCTCCACATAGAAAGACAATTTTGATATCTAGTTGGTGAATGCTCCATTGATGGATGGCAACAAGAGAGATAAGAAGTCACACATATGTAATATTTGCAACTGCCTAGGAATTTATGTATATCCTTTTGCAGCCAAACGGAATTTCAGGCGGTCTATCCTACCATCAGGACCAACCTTCACGGTGCAGACCCAACGATATTCTATCACACATTTATCGGATGAAAATTGAACTAACCCCCAAGTTTTGTTAGCATTTAAAGAAGTCATTTCCTCATCCATCGCCTGTTACCAACCAGGGTGTGCTTGTGCTTCACTAACATTTTTTAAAATTTGAACGGTAAATATATTGGAAATAAAAGCGTGTTACGAAGATGAAAGGGGGTGTTAACTCAAGAAATAAATGGGATGAGGATTACGAGAAGAACGAGTACCTTTTTTAATGGCAGTGGGTGGAGTGGATGCTTCTGTCTAAGAAAAGATCGGTATTGGAGAAACTAGTGGAGGATGAGAGGAGTTTGCTGGAATACTCATGTGTTTTGTACCTGTTGGTGGAGCATCAAAAATATTTGAAGCGGTCTTCTAGAGTTAAATTGTAGTGGTTCAATTGATGATATGACAGGGATTGGATGATATGACAGGGAGAATACGAACTAGGAGATCCTTGAATATGTTGATTTTGTCGAGTTTTTTAGAATATGGGTAAGAAGATGACTCAAAAAAGGTCACATCGGGAGAGAGGAAATATTTGTTACTTATTGGATCATAACATTTGTCAACACTTTGGTGACACGAATACAATGGAGTTTGGAGACTTTTCCTTTCCATTTCTGATTATCACCTTTTTTATTTCTATGTACTGCCAAAAGGGATGATTCAGAGTCGGGCTTAGTTGAGAGGCAAAGCAATCTAGAAAAGACTTCATCCAAAGTAAAAATAAATAAACTAGCAAGAATTTGATCTCTTACTGAAACAAAATTTGGTTGAAGTCCTACAAATCAAACACCATAAAGGAATTACCTCTTTGCTCCTCCTGCTCACTAATGCTGTCAAAAAAAGGCACGAGAGAATCAAATTCGTATTTTAGAATTTCCATTTGGCCTAAATAGCTCGTCATATCTTGAAAGTTTTGTTGCAAATGGAAAAAGACCCAACACAACTTTGTATATACGTTGAATATCATTTGTATTGAGTGTCCTAGATTTAGTCAAAGCTTTACAATAAGTTTTCCAAGGTTGGAATAAATTGAGTAATTTCGGTTCAAGTGAATGCCATAACATGCTACATAATAGAGCCTGAATTTTAAACCATTTTGTCTTATCATTTTCATCTATCACAATTGCATTGTTTGTTAAATGGTCAATGTGTTGGGAATCAGGCACGTGTACGCAGCGGAAAACAAAAATTTTATATGAAAAATAATTTTAATCATATAAACACGTACTTGATAATAACAATTAATCGTGTACCTTAACGCTTCCAGCGAAATTTAAATTACAACATGCATATTGATCCGATAATTAAATAACGTAGCATGCCCGCAGTAAATCATAATTCATACATAAACAATTTCTTGGAATCATTCAAGCAAAATCATACTGCGAATATCAACATTTAATTTAATCTAATTAAATTAAAACCTAATACAATACGTATCCGAAAATTACCTCTTGAAGCGTGAGGCGAGTTCTCAGATTGAAGCTGACTGCCACGGAAACCAATTGTGCAGTCGGGAGAAGCGGCGGTGGCGGACACGCGGACCAGCGGCCGCGGGTGAGGTTCACGCGCTGACTTGGAGTGGCGCGTGAGGGCGCGTGCGGCGGCGGATCGACGGCCGCATTTCGGCAGATCGGCTCCTTTGTCTTCATCCTCTCGGATTTCACCTCGTATACCGAATTCAACTGATACGTGGCACAAGACACCAAAAGTCAGAATAAAACAAAAGGAAATACTACCGAAGAATTATCGGAGCGTGAGCACCGATTCCGGCGATGGCCACGGCCACGGCGGTGGAGGAGAGGCAGCGGACGTGAGGAGTTGAGTGGATAGGGTTAGGGTTGTGTATTGTGTTTCTTTTTATGTGAAAGACCTATAGATCTTATATTTACAGTGTCTTGTATAAAAGCCCTAACGGGTCTAAGTTGGACCGGGCCCAACAGCTAAAGTTCGTTAGTCTTTCTTCGCTCGTTTCTCACAACTCAATGATTGGAAAATTATAACAATTATATTTTCGGAATCATTCAAACATCCTCGTCATTTCGAATGCCAATTCTCGATTTCCAATTTCTAAAAGTGGAAACCCTAATTTAATGGACATCTAAATTTGGAAACTTCCCAAATTCGAAAGTTCGTTAAGATGTTCGCCTAGTTCCTTCCTTTTCTTATTCTCATTCATAATTCCAAATTATGTATGTTGGACTCAATCATATTGACTTCCAATTATGCAAAGATTAAACATTTTTATCTTTGACCGTTTATTCAAAGAACTCGAGTGCACGAGCAGTGTGAACCTCAATGGTTCAGGTGTAAGCTAGTTGTGGGTCCACAACTCTTTGTGGTTTAAACTCTTCCCTAGAGTTACAATTAAGATGAAGCTTGTTTCAACTTAAGCACCCAACGGATCAAGATTGGCGTCTAGCAACTGTGCGTCATGATTCCAATGATACAAATGAAGTGCCTACAAGAACAATGTGATATAGTTAATGTATAGTACGATCCCTTCGATTCATATGTCCCGATTGAACTAGAAGCATTGGTTCATCGAGACCTCCTTTGTAGTTCAATAACTATGCAATCGTTCTAAGTGTTGTAATCGGTACGTGCATGACTTAGAGAATCGAATTCCCTAATCATCACTTAGTCAGCTCTGGCCAAAGACTTAAAGATTACAAACTATGAGAATACACAAGACATCCAAGACTATTCTAGCGATCGAATCCCCGACTACAATGCACATACCTCCCAGTAGATTTCGGACTGCATGAACACTAGCCCTTGGGGCGGTCCTCGGTGGAACTCAGGGACAGGTCACGATATAGCTGGTCCTCTAGTGAAGTCATGGTGATGTCTAGGTCTTAAGGACTAATGGTGTACAACTATACCATAGAGATCTCTACTCGATTATTGAGAACCGCTTAGAGATTTCTAGGATGAGGGAGTTCATTGAACTCGTCAACTTACGAGTACCCACTAATGCATGTCGATATCACAATACCGTTTACTGATGAGACGCAATACACATACACTAAGTTCTAGTCTCTAATGGGAAAGGCTGATATCATCATTAGTGGCGTAACCCCTCGACTAGGAACACGGTTTAACAGTTATAATGCTTAAGTAAATATCTCACGATCCTAAAAGATCAATTACAAGTAATTGTAATAACTGTAAGGACTATATCTATGTTTCAACAAGGGACAAAGATATAGAATGCCAAGGTGTTTTATCATTAATACGAAAAATGATTATTTATTACAAGAATAAATTGAAAGACCACAACATCAAGTTGGCTTGTTGGTCACCTACTCTAACAATCTCCCACTTGACCTAAAGCCAACTACCCATAAATCCTAATCCCATCGACTCTCGATGTTTCTCGTGGACCGATCTTGGTAAAGGCTTCGTGAAGGGGTCTGCAACGTTCTTTTCCAATGTGACTCGTTCTACTTTGATTTCACCTCTATCAATGATCTCTCTCATCACATGATACTTCCTCAGAATATGCTTGGACTTCTGATGAGATCTCAGCTCCTTAGTTTGCGCCACGGCTTCGGTGTTATCGCAGTACAAAGGTACTGGATCATTAGCATTAGGAATAAAACCCAACTCTTTGATAAATTTCCTTATTCAAGTCCCTTATTTTTCAGCTTCGGACGCTGCAATATACAGGGCTTGGGTAGTGGAATTGGCCGTCGTGCTTTGCTTGGAACTCTTCCAAAACATGGCACCACCATTAAGCGTGAATATAAATCCCGAGTTCGACTTTGAGTCGTCCACATCCGATTGAGAACTAGTGTCGGTAAAGCCTTCTAATTTCAACTCGGCACCCCCATAGACCAAAAATATATCTTTAGTCCTTTGTAAGTACTTGAGGATATCTTTAACGGTCTTGGAGTGAGCTGGACCGGGTTAGACTTATATCTGCTTGTGACACTCACAACATACGCAATATCGGGTCTAGTACATAGCATGCCCTAGATTATACTCCTTATGGCAGAAGCATAAGGTAACCTTTTCATCGCCTCGATTTCAGTAGGTGTCTGAGGACACATAGATTTCGAGAGACGAACCCCTTGGGACATTGGTAAGAATCCCTTCTTGGATTCTTCCATGCTAAACTGTTTCATCATGATGTCTATGTACAGAGTTTGGGATAATCCAAGCATCTTCCTTGCTCTATCTCTAAAGATATGTATTCCCAATACGTAAGATGCTTCTCCCAAATCCTTCATTGAGAAACGTGTGGAAAACCAAGCTTTAGCATGTTGTAACATTCCTATATCATTCCCAATAAGTAGAATGTCATCGACATAAAGCACCAAAAATATCATTGCTCTCCCACTAACCATCTTGTATACACAAGGTTCCTCCGGGTTCTTCTCAAAATCAAACTCTTTGATAGTTGAGTCGAATCTTATGTTCCAACTACAGGATGCTTGTTTCAATCCATAAATAGATCGCTGGAGCTTGCAAACCTTTTGCTCACTTCCTGAAGATATGAAGCCTTCCGGCTGCGCCATGTAAATTTCTTTCTCAATGTCTCCATTAAGGAAAGCGGTATTCACATCCATTTGCACTTGATTGACCGCGTTTCTGAAGGGAGTTCAAGGCACGCAGAGTGGAACTGCTGTGGAAAGAGGCACGAAGTTCGAGTCGTGTACAAGAATGGCATAAGAAAAGAGGGACTCTTAATTGTTTTTAATAAGTTTTATAAATGTACACTGTAAATCTGAACTAGTGAAATCGTGTTTGCAAGACCACGTGGATGTAGGGCACATTTGTGTCTAAACCAAATTAATTTCTTGTGTTCATTTATCTTCTTTCAGTAGTATATAACTGTGTTAACACAAGAATTGTAGTTGTAACCGAATACTGTCTCGAAAACAAAACGATTACAACTTAGGTTAATTGATTTTTATAGGCATATAAATCAACAATTGGCATCAAGAGCCTCTCACTAGATATACATAGTGTGTGATTTTGGGAATTTTATTTATTTTCCATTTCCGTATGAAATATGAACTCTCATATGGAAGGAGGTTCCACTACTCGCCCACCACTGCTTACGGGAACCAATTACTCTTATCGGAAGACCAAGATGAAGATGTTCATCAAATCAATGGATGAAGATGCTTGGCGCACAGTTCTGACTGGCTAGAAACGACCCATTGCCACAGATGAAAAAAGAATCGAAACTGAGAAACATGAAAGAGACTGGAGCTAAGCTAAGCAGATTGCGGCAAACATGAATTCCAAAGCCTTGAATGCTATATTCAACGTAATAGATATCAATCAATTCCAGATAACCTCAGCATGTGATTGTGCCAAGGAAGCATGGGGAAAACTCCAAACAGCCTACGAGGGCAATACCTCTGTCAGATTATCAAAACTTCAGATGATTGCCATTCGCTTTGAGGATATCCGGATAGAGGAAAATGAGACTGTGAGCAATTTTAACTCCAAATTATGCGACATCTCAAATGAAGCTCATGGCCTCGATGAAACTTACCCTGAAGTAAAACTCGTTCGTAAAGTGCTAAGATTTATGCCAGATAGATTCGCATATAAGGTTACTGCTATAGAGGAAGAAACTGATGTGGACTGATTGCGGCTTGAAGATCTGATCGGAAATCTAACGACCTTTGAAAACAAGATGAACATCAGTAGAATGGACAAAGAGAGAAAAATCGCTTTATAAACTGTGTCTACTACAACACCATTCGTGCCCACTGTTCCCATGACAGCACTCGAAGTGAAACTAACCAAATCCATGTCACTAATAGCAAAAAATTCGGAAAGTTTGTAAAAAGGAATGGACATCCTACAAATCTTGAAAGAAAACCCAGAAGTCCTACAAATAAGCAAGAAGTCAGGAAGGGAATTCGATGTACATAATGTCGTGGTAACGGTCATATCCAAGAAGAATGCTCAAACATACTGAAGAAGCAAGGAAAATCTCTTGCCACAACCTGGAGTGATGACAGCTTTGATTCTGATGATGAAAGTGAAGTCAGTGATGAAGAAACAAGCAACGACTTATGTGGGACATGCAGGCTCACTAAAGTGACACCAGATGATACTATTTTATGCATAAAGTGTAAAATTACACAAATTTGAATACATCTCTTTTGTCCACGGGAGAAGAAGATTAACAGGACAATGGACAACACTCTATCGAGAAAATTCAACAACTAAATGACTTTCTAAAATAGTGTCATTAAGTTGGTGATGAAAACAAAACCTTGAAAGAAAAACTCAAGGAACGTGAAGTGGAAAATGAAGTTGCAAAAGAGAAGCTGAAGGCCAGAATTGATGAACTTGAGTTGGAAATTAAGGTTTTTGAGGTAGAGCAGGAATTTTCCTTATAAGACATTGACAATATGAATGACTTGCTGAAATATTGGCAAGACTATGATGGTGAAAGAGCAAAGCGGGTCAAGAAAAATATTTTTCCAAAGACAAATTATGAACCTGACTCACAGCATAATAAACCATTTGTTACAACAATGTCAGAGGCCCCATTCGGTAAGTTAAAACAACTATATTTCAATAAAACAACTATTATTAAAACAACTGTTATTAAAACAATTATGATTAAAACAACTATATATCTCCAGCAACTCTCATTTATCAAAATCAACTATTTGTTAAATCAACTATTACAATCAACTAAAAAGTAATAAAAAAAACTATATTGCTGCACGAAAACAACTATATTGTTGTACGGAAAATATCTATAAATCTTTAAATAACACCACAAAATTTCAACAAAAACAAAAATCCATTATACTATTCATTGAACACAAAATTAGCCTTCAATCAACAATTAAAATACAAAAATCAGCTACAAATTGTCGAAATCAACTACAAAGTTGTCGAAATCAACTATAAAATTATCTAAATCAATTACAAATTATTGAAATCAACTAAAAAAAATATCTCAATTACAATGAAAACTACTATAAATTTGTGTCTTTCTTCTTTAACTCTTCTTTGTATCCAGTACTTTAAACCCTACAGAAAAAAATATAAAAGACACAAATCAATTGTAAAAGTAACAAAAAAAACAAATACAATGGTAACAAATCTATAAAGTAAAACAAACAAATACAAAAGTACCAAAACAACTAAACTAATAAATAGAAAAGTAACAAAAAAAAAAAACTACATTATTGAAAAAACAACTTAAAAAAAATAGTGGATTCACATGATTTGCTGAATTCCCAAATCTGCTACAACATAAAAATTATAATGATACTCATGAAAATACAATATTACCAATATGAAAATTCCTAAATCATAAGCCACCAAACCCACCCCATTTTATTTTATTTTATGAAATTACGCTTATCTGCTACAACACCAATAGTACACAAAAGAAAAATGAAAATTTTGAAAAATCTGTTCTAACCCACCACAAAAACCACCGTCTACCAAGGACAATCCCCCACCAAATTTACCTAATTATTAACAAATCAAAGATGGCAGTCGGGTTTAATTGCTCAAAAACTCCATATTTTTTCCCAAAATCTTCCTAAAAAATTGATATATTATTTTCTGAAAAAGGAAAAAATAGCAAAGGGGACTATAATTAGAAAATAAATAGAACATGACCAGATTGCAAGCGGAGGAATGTTGGCTCGGCCTACACAGCAGCAGATGTCCTGACGTTGTTGGCAGGGGGAGCGATTGTGGCGGTATATGTGGATCGGAGACGAAGACAGTTGAGGAAAAACAAGGAAGATCGAGAGATGATGTCGGGGTGGAGGTGACGCGCGCTTGCAGAGGATAGTGGAGGAAGATGAGACGAAGGTGGCGGAGGGAAGATGGCGGCGCGGAGGTGGAGAGGCGAAGGTGTGCTGTGGAAGAAGAGAGAATAGGATAAGAGACGATGAATTTATGTCGCTAGGGTTTGAGGTGGAGAAAATAAATTATATATTATTGATAGAAGGTTAAATTGGAGAAATTACTTTAAATTTTAATAAATATTTATTTAAATAAGTAATTAGAAGGTCTCACTAATATTGAAAAAGGGGATATATCAAACTTAATATAAGTAAATGAGTTGGGGGATTTTCACTAATTATCCCTATTTTTTCAGAAATCGAGAATAGATTCGGCCAGGTTGTGTGAAGGGTGTTCTGCAACTAAGATATAATACACCAGAGTCATGTGGCGATTGTGCGTTGGGGAAACAAGTACGGAGATCTCATAAGAGCACAGATCATGACGGGACTGGCAAAACCCTAGAACTGCTCCATATAGACTTAATGGGTCCAATGCAAACTGAGAGCATTGGTGGAACAATGTACGTTTCGTATGCGTTGATGACTTCTCAAGGTTCACTTGGGTACGCTTCATTAGAAGAAGTCAGAATCCTTCTATGAATTCAAGACCATGTGCAAAAAATTGCGAATTGAAAAATTTAGCAATATTGGAAAAATTCGAAGTGACCATGGAAAAGAATTTGAAATCTCAACATTTTCACAGTTATCTGACAAACATGGTATTTCACACGAGTTTTCGGCACCAAAGACACCACAACATAATGGTTTGGTAGAAAGGAAGAACAAAACTCATCAAAAGATGACACGGGTGATGCTCATCTCAGCAAATGTGGCCATAAAGTTTTGGGCAGAAGTAATGAGCATTGCCTGCTACATATAAACCGTGTATATCTCAAACCAGGTACCAATAAAACATCTTACGAAGTTTGGAAAGGTAAGAAACCCAACTTGAGCTATTTTCATATTTTTTGGTGCAAATGTTATATCTTGAATGATAGGGAACCACTCGGTAAATTTTCTGCCAGAGGAGATAAATGTACATTTCTTGGTTACTCTTTGAACAGCAGGGCATACCGCGTTTAGAATGAGAGAACAATGACTGTCATGGAGTCCATAAATGTAAGATTTGATGAAACCTTATCTGCAGGTATGGATGATGATGATACTGGTCCTGTTCAATTAGAAACCAAAACCACTGACGTACCAGTCTAGACTTCAGATGCTGGAACAGAAGATGTTAGCTCAGTAAAGGAATGTACTCAAGAAGAAAACAAAGCCCTCAAAACGAGTTATAAAAAATCATCCTTCTGAACAGGTAATAGGAGATATTGACGAAAGTATGAAAACTCAAAATAAGCCAACGTAGATTATCAAGAAATGGTCAGGTCTGTTTGCTGCACTTGTACTATATAACCAAAAGACATCAAAGAAGAAATTATTGATGAAGTTTGGGTGCGGGCTATGCAAGAGGAACTTAAACAGTTCACTCGAAATAATGTGTGGGAATTAGTTCCACGACCCGACCAGGTAAATGTTATTGGTACTAAGTGGGTTTTCAAAAACAAAACGGATGAACTTGGCAACATAACGCGCAATAAAGATCGCTTAGTTGCTCAAAGATATACTCAGATTGAGGGAGTAGACTTCCAAGAAACATTCGTTCATGTATATTGTCTTGAGTCAATACGGATTTTACTTTCGGTAGCATGCGTTTTAAAATATAAACTCTTTCAAATGGATGTAAAAAGTGCGTTTTTTATTGGTCTTTTGAATGAAGAAGTGTTTTGCCAAACAACCAAAGGGTTTTCAAGATCCTCTCAAACCTCATTATGTTTATAGACTTAAAAAGGCGTTATATGGTCTCAAACAAGCTCCTCGGGCTTGGTATCAACAACTCACGACTTTTCTAATTGAAAAAGGATATAAAAGAGGGTGTTGGATAAAACCTTATTTGTCAAGAACTTCAAAAACAAAATCCTATTGGCCCAAATTTTGTTGGGATCAGGCACATGTACGCATCGGAAAACAAAAATTTATATTTTAATTATATAAACTTATTTATATAAATAAACACGTGCACATTAATAACAATTAATTGCGTACCTTTTCGCTTTCAATCACCGACAAACATGCTCGCATATATAATTAATTTAAATGACATAAATTAAATCATCATAGCATGCTCGCGAAATTAAATCATCAACGAACGATTCACATAAACACATAATCGAACATATAGATTCATGTGATTCAATAATCAATTAACATACATTAATCTCAATTAATATAAATTAATTAATAATTAGGGAAAATGATACTTTACCCTTGAAGCGTGAATCGAACGAAGACACGAGAAGAAGGCTAGCTTCTAGGGATGGCAATGGGTACGGGTTTGGCAGGTCTTGGACCCGGAACCGACCCGTTTGGGGCGGGTCTGGGTCGGCTAAATGGTTCTGGGTCGGGTAATGGGTTTAAGTTTCTAGAACCGTATATATATATATATATATATATATATATATATATATATATATATAATTTCGGATTTCATTCATCAAATTATCAATTTTGATCTTGTCGATTCTCATTTATCTATTTTCACTGTTTTATTTTTCGAATCTCATTTCTCATGAGTAATATTTATCACTTGTCGACCACCGGTAATTGTCTTGCATTTTGAATTTTACTTATTATCGAAGTTAAATATAATTAATTCTAATTTTATTGGTCATGTTATATCACTTGTAGAGATTTTGTTAAAATATTGAGTTTATTTCGTAAAAATATACAAGCAAAATGTTACGAAAGTTAAAAAATATTAATTTTTTTATATGTTAACGGGTCTAGCGGGTTTGGCGGGTCAGAACCGTTAGTTAGGGTCTGGGTTGGGGCGGGTCTGTGTCTAAGCTAAACCGGGTTTGGGCGGGTCCTGGGTTTATATATTTTTAGCGGGTCGGATCTTGGGTTTAGGCAAACCCGGCCCAGAACCGACCCGTTGCCATCCTTACTAGTTGCCCGATTAGCGATTGATTTATGGCGAATTTTCTCGCCGGACTACGCAGAAAATCCGAGAGCAGTTTTTCAGAATTGCCTTCTCGCATCACCGACTTGTGGCGGGGCGTGAGGGCGCGTGGAGACGACCCTGGTGGCGGAATTGGCGGTAGAATAATCTTCCTCCTCTTATGTTTCAGCTCGTGTATTCAATCCACTATCTACGTAGCACTAGATACATGATAGGCTAAGTACAACGAAGAAGAACGAAGGGAAAAGGAAGATGCCGATGCGGCGGCGACTAGCGGCGGCGCGGTGGCTGCTGGCGGAGGTAGGGTTTTGGCTGCAAGGTGGACGGCTGATAAAGGGAGAGAGGCTAGGGTTTCAAGCTTGTGTTGTGTCGTTTTTGTGTGTCTTTCACAAGAGATATAAATCCTATTTATATGCTCCTTGTGAAAACCCTAACAGGCCTTAAGTTGGGCTAGGCCCAACAGCTTAAGTCCACTCTCTTTCTCGGCTCGTTTCTAACAAACAAATGCTCGTAAAAATATAACAATTATATTTTGACAGTGAGCACAAATTCTCGTCGATACGAGTACCACTTTTCAATATACCAATTTCTGAAATTGGAAACCCTAATTTAGGACTTGCCAAATTGGGAAACTTCCCAAAATAGAAAGTTCACTAAATTTTCTTTGGATTCTTTTCCTCTACTTATTCTCATCCGTAATTAAAAATTACGAATGTTGGACTCAATCACATTGACTTCCAATTACACTAAATAATCTTAGCTAATTAATTAATTAATCTTAGCTCGTTGCATTAAGGATCTCAAGCACACGAGCAGTGTGACCCTCGATGGTTCACGTGTAAGCTAGCCGTGGTACCACTACACATTGTGGTTTAAACTCGTCCCTAGACATATAATTAAGAAGAAGCTACTTTTAACTTAATCACACAACGAATCAAGATTGGCGTCTAGCAACTACGCGTCGTGATTCCCTAGATACAAATGAAGTGCCTGCATGAACCGTGTGATATAGTTAATGTACAGTACGATCCCTTCGATATATATATCCCGATTGAACTGGAGGCATTGGTTCGTCGAGACCTCTTTATGAGTTCAATAACTGTGTGGACGTTCTTGATTACATAATTCGTTCGTGTTTGACTTAGAGAAACATATTTCTCTAATCACGACACTTTCAGCTATGGCCACAGACTTCATGGATTATAAATCGTAAGAACACACAGGATATCCATGACTGATCAAGCGATCGAATCCCCTACTACAATGCACAGACCTCCCACTAGATTTCGGACTGCACGAACACTGGCCCTTGGGGCGGTCCTCGGTGGAACTCAGGGACAGGTCACGATACAGCTGGTCCTCTAGTGAAATCACGGTGATGTCTGGGTCTTAAGGATTAATGGTGTACAACTATATCATATAAACCTCTACTCGATTATTGGGAACCACTTAGAGATGTCTAGATTGAGGGAGTTCAGTGAACTCATCAACTTATGAGCACCCACTTATGTATGCCGATGTCACGACACCGTTCACTGATGAGACGCAGTACACATACACTAAGTGCTAGTCTCGAATGAGAAAGGTCGATATCATCATTAGTGGCGTAACCCGTTGACTAGGAACTATGTTTAACAGTTACTATACTTAACTAAATAATCTCACAATTCTACTAGATCTATTAATAGTAATTAAGTAACTGTAAGGACTATATCTATGCTTATGCAAGGGACAAAGATATAGAATGTCAAAGTGGGTTTTTATCACAAATACAAAATAGATTATTTACGAGTAGCGTGAAAAAACAAAACAATTAGTTGGCTCTTCGGTCACCTACTCTAACAAATTTATGTGGATGATATAGTTTTTGGATCCACCTCCAACAAAAACAAGGATGAATTTATCTCTCAAATGTCAAATGAATTTGATATGAGTATGGTTGGTGAACTCACATACTTTCTTGGCTTACAGGTGAAGCAGCAGCAGGATGGGATCTTCATCTCATAAAGCAAATATTCTAAGAATTTGGTAAGTAAATTTGGGTTAGAAAATGTGAAGCCTTTAAAAACCCCAATGAGCTCAACCAAGAAGTTGGGACGTGATTTTGATGGTACAAACATTGATCCCACACTATACAGGAGCACGATATGAAGTTTGCTTTAGCTTACTGCGAGTAGACCTGACATTTGCTTCAGTGTAGAAGCATGTGCTAGGTACCAAGAAAGTTCTAAAGAGAGTCATCTGAGAGTTGTCAAGCGCATTTTCAAATATGTTAGTGGTACAGTTGAATTGGGAAAGTGGTACACAAAAGATACTAACACTTTCTGGGCAGGAGATGTGGATGACAGAAAAAGCACCACAGAAGGGTGTTTCTACATTGGTAACATTTAATATCTTGGTATTGTAAGAAACAAAATTGCATTTCCTTATCTACTGTTGAGTCTAAATACATAGTTGTAGGTAGTTGTTGCACTCAACTCCTTTAAATGCAACATATGCTAAATGACTACGGTTTTCATGAAATAGTACTGCATGTCTTCTGTGATAATGAGAGTGCCATAAATATTTCAAAAATCCCCGTTTAGCATTCTAGGAAAAAACAAATAGATATTCATCATCATTTCATCAGGGAGTTAGTAGAAAAGAAACGTGTGACCATAGACTGAGTCCACAGACAATGAGTTAGTTGATATCTTCACAAAGCCCCTGGATTTCCTTAGATTTGAGTCCTTGCGTAAATCGCTTGGAATTTGCAATGTGCAAAATTAAGCTATGTATGATAGTGCAATCATTTTTTTCTGTTCGGTTTGCACTTGATCTACTAATCGGACATATTATGTGTCACCTTCTTATGTGATATCATAGCACATCTTTTTTTAATCCTTGTTTTGCTTGGATATTAGTGATAGGAGAATCATTTTGACTAACTGTGGCTTGTTAGTTTTTGTGGATTAACTTTTTGTTTCCGCAGTAACTTCTGATAGAAGTGTAATGCCCTCTATCGGGGGTGATCAATGCCTATGACCACATTCATCTCAAGATCGTACTCCTATAGGAAGAATTATGCCATTTGTATATGCATTCCTTGTTAGAGTAGGTGACCAACAAGCCAACTTGTGGTTGTGGTCTTTCATTTATTCTTGTAATAAATAATCATTTTTTGTATCGATGATAAAACACCATGGCATTCTATATCTTTGTCCCTTGCATAAGCATAGATATAGTCCTTAGAGTTATTATAATTACTTATATTTGATCTATTAGGATCATGAGATATTTACTTAAGTATTATAACTACTAAAGCATGTTCCCAGTCGAAGGGTTACACCACCAATGAGGATAGCAGTCTTTCCCATTAACAGACTAGCACTTAGTGTATGTGTACTGCATCTCATCAGTAAACGGTATTGTGATATCGGCATACATAAGTGGGTGCTCGTCAGTTGACGAGTTCACTGAACTTCCTCATCCTAGAAATCTTTAAGTGGTTCTCAATAATCGAGTAGAGATCTCTATGATATAGTTGTATACCATTGATCCTTAAGACCTAGACATCATCGTGACCTCACTAGAGGACCAGCTGTATCTTGACATTTCCATGAGTTCCACCGAGGACCTCCCCAAGGGCTAGATTTCGTGTAGTCTGAAATCTAGTGGGAGGTATGTGCATTGTAGTTGGGGATTCGATCGCTAGAATAGTCTTGGATGTCATGTGTGTTCTCATAGTTTGTAATCTTTAAGTTTCTGGCCAGAGCTTACTAAGTGATGATTAAGGAATTTGATTATCTAAGTCATGCACGTACCGATTACAACACTAAAAACGATCGCAAAGTTATTGAACTATAAAGGAGGTCTCGATAAACCAATGCATCTAGTTCAATCGGGAAATATGTATCGAAGGGATCGTACTAACTACAACCATACTTCGCCTCTACTGAGCTGCTGGTGTGTTGAAACACCTGTATAGAATTGCATACATGGTAAGTGGCTCCCAAAGCTACACACCAAACTTCGGCGGATCGTGACCGCTAAACATGACTTAGTAATATAGTCATAGTAAGTACCTTTCTTGGCTAGAAACTTGGACCACGCGCTCTTCCAATGCCCTTTCTCCCCACAGTGAAACCACTTGCCCTTGGCTTGCTTATCTCCACTAGTCGAAGGTGCTTGCCTAGGTGCTTGAGCTGCTCTCTTGAATGGTTTCCACTCTTACATTTCTTAGTTCCATCCCTTCTTCCTCTTAGCAAAACGCTTTAAAGAGGAAGCATTCTCGGCTACCATCGCAGTGCTTGTCTTTGTCTTGATTAACCCTTCTGTAGCTTGATGCTCTTTTAGCAATGTCGACAAAGAATAACTCATCTTGTTCATGTTATAATTGAGTCAAAACTTGCCAAAAAAATTAGGAAGTGACTGTAGAACAATATCAACTTGGCTTTTGCCATAGATTTGGGCTCCAAGGGTTATCATCTTTCCCAAAAGACTCATCATCTTAAGGACATGAGTTCATGAGTACTTTCATAGCTACCCGTCAAACGGCACGGTTTTGATTCCCAAACATTTCTTTGATTTTTTCTATGATCTCGTAGCTTGTGGCAAATGATTCGTTCTGTGTTTGCAACACATTGGACATAGAGCCAATATGTAACACCGAGCTGTTTTGTCTGCCATTTTCCAAGCTTCAATAGCACGAGTCAACTTCTCCATAGGAGGGGTTGTCTCGTTTGGTAGTTCAGGACACTCATCGATCAACGCAATTAGGTAATCTTCGGCAGTACCCACGAGAAAAAGGTTGCGCTTCCAATCGATGTAGCTTGGGCCGGTAAGTTTGTTTTGGTTAAGGATTGTGGTAAGTGGGTTAAAACCAGTCTTCTTATTCCTGAGAGTAATGCACATAAATAATTTAGTTTCTTTTGGGTGTTTCCTCAAAACGTTCTTTAGAAAACATCAACCGACAATCTATCACTATGAGGAACCGATTGGCTACGGAGTGTAGACAGACTACAAGTTCTCAATAGATAGACATGCCAAAACATCTTCAATTTTATTATCTATCCAATTCGGCGGTCTTGGAAACTAAATTTAAATAGTCGGTGCTTTGGTCCAATAAAATATAACAGGGACTTCGGATTGAAATATAGGTAAAATTATATTTTATTTTTAAGTGTTTAACCATCAAATCATCTTTAAATAAATTGTTCTACGGTATCCGTCACCTGGGAGTGAGATAAACATATCAATCAATTTATCTAATTATTATCCGTTATGAGACTTTTCTAAATAAACCTTTAATTAAAACTGCCCAGATTGGGAACGAAATTCAATAAATCCTCTTCCTCACAATTAATTAATTTATCTTAAAGCCCATGATGGAGACCTTGGGATTTGTACGTAATAAATTCTCGGATACACGAAATATTTTTAAAATTAAGTTTCATGAGGGAAACTAGAAAAAAATATGACATGCGGTCACAGGCATAAATAAAATTAATTTTCCCTGTTGTCCAATTATATAGTCACGTGACGTGCACATATAATAAACATAATTAAAAGCATGTTCATCATCAAACAGACATAAATAACCATAAAGCATTTAAATAAATAAATAAATATTCTGCTATTATGGTTAAGTTGGGACTTCCAGACATAGACTCCTTAAAAACAGAAAGTCTAAAAGTCCCCGTATAACTCGAACTACAACTCGATCAGACTGCCTGAACCGCTGTCGGACAGCGACCCTGGAACCGCCGTCTGCCGAGTCGCCGCGCCTGAACCAGGTTCATTGTTGGACCAGTTCCGTTGGGCGGGCTGCCTGCCCGTTTTTGTTGGACGCCGTTGGACCGCCGGTCTGCTGGCCTGGCCGCCTGCCCGATTCGCCTAGACAAGACCACCGGTTCGGTTAGAGCCAGAACCGAAAACAGAACCAACCAAAACCGAACAAGGGTCCACGGTCATAGAACCTAACCGAACGGATTTAACTAGAATCGGAACTAGAACCGAAAAACCGATTCGGTTTCGGTTCCTCATTTTCAGAACAGAGAACCGATGGTTAGAACCGCGATTCTAACCATTCGAACCGTTTTTTTAAGAAAAAAATAATAATCAAATATTATTTAAATTGTTTGATTTAAAAAAAATTAAAACTAAAATCCACGTGGCAATTTTAAACGGGCGGATTTAAAAAAAAATTGAAATTCCACGTGGCAATTCTGAATGTTCAGATTTTCCAAAATGAAAAACGAAATAAAAAATAAATAAGAAGGAAAACAACGGTCAAACATTCAGGACCGGTTCGGTTCCTATTCCGGAACCGGTTTTCATTTGAACTTGTGGCATGGATCAATTAACAGTTGTAGATCAATGGTCGAGATCATTTGCTCATATGACCGTTAGAATCAGTGGAACCGAAGGAATCGGTCGGTTCCACGCCAATTTCAAATTATTATTATTTCCCAATTTTCCACTATAAATACCCACTTATTTCATCCATTTTTCTTCACCAATTCACCAATTATCTTCTCTCTTTTCACTACAATTTTTTGATTTATATGCCTATGAAAGTCTACTAGTTCTGTTGAGGCAGATTAATTGTTAAGACATTTTTATGTTATATGCCGTTCTTGCACACGACTCGAACTTGTTGATCTTCACATCAGTTCCTCCATCCACACTCTTGGACTCCCTCTAATGTTGAACTCCCTTCAGACGGCAGATCGACCTCTCCCAAGATCTTTTAAGCACTTCTCCCGAAACACCGATCTTCTTTATGGCATGGTAGAAGAAGCCTGTCATGTTGCCACACCTGACGTGCAGACAGTGCTACAGCACTGGTTGCACCCTTCAAAGCCTTTATGATGGGATTTTTCGATTAAAACTCCATGGGACTCGTCTGAGGTTCAGTGTTTTATGTATTCACGAAATTCACCACCCTAACCGTAATTTGAGTCCTAAGAAATCAATCATAAAGAAATAGAATCCTTCATGATCTCAACAACCTAAATTAGATAGGCAAGAATATTTACAATATCTTTCCTAATCTGATAAAAAATAATAAGAAAATAAATAAAGTCCTATACAATAAAATCTCTAGGAGATATGGACTAAATAATTTCCTAACAAAAACATGGAATAAAATCAATGACAATCTTCTACACCAAGGAGCCTGATTCTTTAAACTAATCTCGAGAATATGATGCCAACAATCTCCCCCTTTGGCATTGATTGGTCAAAATTTCATGTTGTCAATAAGCTCCCCCTGCAAAAGATATTTACTCCACCTGCAACATAGACTGTAAGGACAATCAATGTTTCAACATACAAATGTTGTAACCAACTCAATTTTCCTACATCACAAAATCAAAACAAGCACAAGGCATAAAATAACAGATAAACAAAATATTCAAAATGCATGAAACCATTTATGATCAGTCTGTCCCAACTGTAGTTGTTACAACAGAGGTTGTTACTCCTCCCCCTTGCTGACCAGTTTGTGCCAAAGAAACACTAAGGGTCCTAGTTAGAACAAAGGTTTGTTATGACATGCACGCATCAGATAAGGTAAGCCTAAAAAATAAAAAATAAAATATCTAGATCCCCCTAATTCCAAAATCCTCATCAATTTAGGATTTAAAATATTTTTAAAAAACAAAAGAACATCAGCCCAAGTATGAAACAAGTTTTAAAGAAGAAGGAACTCAAGTAGACCAAGTTATCCAAATAGGAAGATTCTTCTCAATGATTAATCAAAAGAACATTGAAAGAAACAAGATAAAAGGCTATCAACAATCTCTTTGATGCACGATATACCTATAGCCTCATGACCATACTCAAGGGATCATTAATTAGGTATTTTAATGGGGTTATGAATGCATATGCGGTTAGCACAGCAATTTGGTTGTGAACTTCAAGAAGAATTTCACTAATAAATACTTGAACAACATCCCAAAGAGTCACACCATTGTTTTCTTATGCCTCCACTTTTTTTCTTCAACTTTTTTTTATGAGTGTATAGAATAAAATCCGTAGATTTGGCAGACACGTCTTTTTGTGACTTTTGATATGTAGTTCAACCAAATATTAGAAGGGCAACCTTATTAAGAATTCACACAAATTTTAATTAAGAGTCGGGAATGCATATGCAAATGGCATAATTCTTCCTATAGGAGTATGATCTTGAGATGAATGAGGTCATAGGCAGAGATCACTCACATAGAGGGGACAACTCTCTTCCATCTAGAGTCCTCGCAGAAACAAAAAAATAATCCACAAAAATTATTGACCCAAATTTAGATAACAAGAATAAACAATCAAACATTTGAAAATAAAACAAGTATCAACAAAGGCTGAAACATGTCACTAACTCAGTATGTCCTATCAAGATTTCAAGTATACCCGGACATAACAGAAGGATGGTTACACTATCATTTCATTTTTCATTGATGAACAAAACAAGTTCCAAGCGATTTATGCAAGAAATCAAATCGAGGGAGAATCTAATGGTTTTGTAAAAGAATCAGCAAACGGATTATCTGTTGGCACACAGTCTATGCACACAACCTTTTGCTCAACTAGTTCCCTAATAAAGTAATGACAAAAATCACGAAACTCAGACATAGAACATGTTTTTTCAAAAAGTTCGCACTCATATTATCACATAAAACATGCAGAGCATTAACAAAGTACCACAAGTTCATTGGCACACGCATAAAGAGAAATTATTATAGAAAACCAGTTACTGTAATTTTTCTTCACCCATATTTGTCTTATATTAGAGTGTTCCATCATGGGGCATATTACAACGCAGCGGAATTGGGTAAATGTCATGCCAAACTTTTCTCAACTTCCGTATCAACCTTCTTTTTAAACATGCATCCTGTAATAGGTAAAGAAAATAAGTTCATTCCTAAAATCAGAAACTAAGTATATCTGGTGACCGGATTTTGATGCCAATTGTTGATTTATATGCCTATGAAAATCAACTAGTTCTGTAACAGAATCCTTGTGTGTATACAGAATTAATATACTAAAATCATATTAAAAAAAATACAAGAATTTAATGTGGTTCAGATACAAATGTGTCCTACATCCACGAGGACCTGCAAACAAGATTTCACTAGTTCAGATTTAAGTGTTACAATATAGGACTTAATAAAAATACTAAAAGACTCCCTCTTTTTTGTTATATGCCGTTCTTGCACACGACTCGAACTTGTTGATCTTTACATCAGTTCCTCCATCCACACTCTTGGACTCCCTCCAATGCTGAACTCCCTTCAGACGGCGGATCGACCTCTCCCAAAATCTTTTAAGCACTCTCCCAAGATCTTTTAAGCACTTCTCCCGAAACACCGATCTTCTTTGTGGCATGGTAGAAGAAGCCTGTCATCTTGCCACACCTGACGTGCAGACAGGGCTACAGCACCGGCTGCACCCTTCAAAGCCTTTATGATGGGATTTTTCGATTAAAACTCCATGGGACTCGTCTGAGGTTCAGTGTTTTATATATTCAAGAAATTCACCACCATAAACGTAACTTGAGTCCTAAGAAATCAATCATAAGGAAATCGAATCCTTCATGATCTCAACAACCTAAATTAGATAGGCAAGAATATTTACAATATCTTTCCTAATCTAATAAAAATACTAAGAAAATATACAATAAAATCTCTAGGAGATATGGACTAAATAATTTCCTAACAAAAACATGGAATAAAATCAATGACAATCTTCTACACCAAGCAGCCTGATTTTTTAAACTAAGAATATGATGCCAACAATCTCCCCCTTTGGCATTGATTGGTCAGAATATCATGTTGTCAATAAGCTGCCCCTGCAAAAGATATTTACTCCCCCTGCAACACAGACTGTTAGGACAATCAATGTTTCAACATACAAATGTTGTAACGAACTCAATTTTCCTACATCACAAAATCAAAATAAGCACAAGGCATAAAATAACAGATAACCAAAATATTCAAAATGCAGGAAACCATTTATGATCAGTTTATCCCAACTGTAGTTGTTACGACAGAGGTTGTTACTCCTCCCCCTTTCTGACCAGTTTGTGCCAAAGAAAGACTTAGGGTCCTAGTTAGAACAAAGGTTTGTTATGACATGCACGCATCAGATAAGGTAAGCCTAATAAAATAAAAACATATCTTGATCCCCCTAATTAAAAAATCCTCATCAATTTATGATTTAAAATATTTTTAAAAAACAAAAGAACATCAGCCCAAGTATGAAACAAGTTTTAAAGAAGAAGAAACTCAAGTAGACCAAGTTATCCAAATAGGAAGATTCTTCTCAAGGATTAATCAAAAGAACATTGAAAGAAACAAGATAAAAGGCTATCAACAATCTCTTTGATGCACGATATACCTATAGCTCATGACCATACTCAAGGGATCATTAATTAGGTATTTTAATGGGGTTATGAATGCATATGCGATTAGCATAGCAATTTGGTTGTGAACTTCAAGAAGAATTTCACTAATAAATACTTGAACAACATCCCAAAGAGTCACACCATTGTTTTCTTATGCCTCCATTTTTTTCTTCTTCTTTTTTTATGTGTGTATAGAATAAAATCCGTAGATTTGGCAGACACGTCTTTTTGTGACTTTTGATATGTAGTTCAACCAAATATTAGAAGGGCAACATTATTAAGAATTCACTCAAATTTTAATTAAGACTCGGGAATGCATATGCAAATGGCATAATTCTTCCTATAGGAGTATGATCTTGAGATGAATGAGGTCATAGGCAGAGATCACTCACATAGAGGGGACAACTCTCTTCCATCTAGAGTCCTCGCAGAAACAAAAAAATAATCCACAAAAATTATTGACCCAAATTTAGATAACAAGAATAAACAATCAAACATTTGAAAATAAAACAAGGATCAACAAAGGCTGAAACATGTCACTAACTCAGTATGTCCTATCAAGATTTCAAGTATACCCGGACATAACAAAAGGATGGTTACACTATCATTTCATTTTTCATTGATGAACAAAACAAGTTCCAAGCGATTTATGCAAGAAATCAAATCGAGGGAGAATCTAAAGGTTTTGTAAAAGAATCAGCAAACTAATTATCTGTTGGCACACAGTCTATGCAAACAACCTTTTGCTCAACTAGTTCCCTAATAAAGTAATGACAAAAATCACGGAACTCAGACATAGACCACGTTTTTTCAAAAAGTTCGCACTCATATTATCACATAAAACATGCTGAGCATTAACAAAGTACCACAAGTTCATTGGCACACACATAAAGAGAAATTATTATAGAAAACCAGTTAGTGTAATTTTTCTTCACCCATATTTGTCTTATATTAGAGTGTTCCATCATGGGGCATGTTACAACGCAGCGGAATTGGGTAAATGTCGTGCCAAACTTTTCTCAACTTCCGTATCAACCTTCTTTTTAAACATGCATCCTGCAATAGGTAAAGAAAATAAGTTCATTCCTAAAATCAGACACTAAGTATATCTGGTGACCGGATTTTGATGCCAATTGTTGATTTATATGCCTCGATCCGCTACTCGATCTATTCTGGTGGAGGGTCACTAATATTACTACCTGCAATTAAAATGCATCTATATGAGCTATAAACCTCAATAAGAAGTCCGATTAAATATCGAACTTTGAAAATAAGTTATATAATATATATATATAATATTATATAGCTATCCTTACTTACATTCCAAACACCATAAGGCAAACCGTTAATCACATTAGTCACGAAAACACATCATTCACGCGTAAACACTTACTTATGCAAAATGACTAAAATGCCATTTTCATGAAAATCGTGGAAAACACATTTTTCGTTTTATCAGATTCGTGAAAGATTATTTTGTGTACCTGAATAATAAGCCTGTTACGAGCCCATTTTCACTAGTGGAATCAAACCACATAATTGGATACCGACCCTCTATATTCGAGTTATTTATGATCTGTCATTCCATTAATCATTCAAATTTAAAAACCTTGAAATGCATCTTTTTCAAAATCATGCTCACAACAATTATATAATCCACAAATAGCATCACAAATATCAATCAAGTGTCATATAACCACACAAATATCACAACTTACCACATATTTATAACTTAGGCAATAATCCCCAAATTCACACACATAAACACACGCAGCCACACACACATACACATTCAGCACACACACACATATATGCAGCCAACACATTAATATACCACCATTTAATACCCAACATGCTTGAAAAGCAAGGATCATCTTTATCGTTCATTTAATGAGCTAATTACCACTTCTAGGTAATAATTTTATTCCAATTAATTCCAGCAGCAATTAAACACATCCATACAGTAAAATAAGATACACAATCCCAAGTTTCATCACTCATAATCATTTATTCAAGGACATGGAAACTAAAGCACAAAACATCATAAATGGCGTGCATAATGTCCAAATTTCTAATTAATAGCAAACCATTTATAACAATTCCAAAACTAAATCCTAGAGTTCTTAACTGACCCAAGTTTTAGTTTCTGAAATTATTTTAAAATTTCATAAAGTTTCGAATTTCCTTGGAATTAAACACTAGAAAATCCCTTTTCTTCAAAAAAGTCAAAACTCTAGAATAACCTTCATTAACTTTGGAATCATTTATAAAGAAAACTTTCTCCTTATTTAATACTTGCTAGAAAACAGATTCCCAAATTAGAAGTGACTGATTATTTTGGAAATTATAGTTGTGACACCAAAGTTTCAAGATTTTACACATGCAACCACACTAAAAGTTCAAAATCCATTTTTTCATGAAAAAACCTCTAACGATATGAAATTTTACTACAGAAAACAAAGTTAAAAATTTATTTGAGGCTGAAATTTCGAAAATTATAGGGGATGTTTGGTTTCATTTCCAAACCCACTTTCCAGTTTTATACTATTCATAAAACCGAGATCATGTTTGTTTCACAATTTTATCCAGAAATTTCCATTTTTTCTTATCAAATTTCTATTGAAAATACACTATTCATATTTTTTTCAATTTTCAAAACTACTAAAACCTACTACTAACCTATATATTTTATTCCAACAACTCATTTTTCTCTCCTCATTAATATTCACACTCTCTCTCCTCTCTCCTCATTAATATCACCACTCTCTTTCTCACAAAA
>NW_012192960.1:557661-575773 GCF_000504015.1 Erythranthe guttata
CATATTCTCATTTCTACACCTACATAAAACTAAAAATACACATTCATCCAAACATATTCCCATTTTCTACACAAAAACCAATAATCTACTTTTTCCATCAGAAATTTTGAAAACTAGAAATTCGTTTTGGAAACATAACCAAACATCCCCATATATTTTACCCCAAAATATCTAGATCCACTAGAGTTCAAAAATCAAATTTTCTTACACAATCTTTTTAAATCCGAAATTTTTTCTCAATAAATGCTGAAAAAAAGATTTGAAAACATGTTTAGGACTGACTTCTAAAAAATTACGGATTTGGCCCAAAAATATTTAGATCTACACATGCAACCCCATAAACGTTCAAAAGTTCATTTCTCTTGCACCACCCTTTAGAAATCTGAAATTCTTTATGCTTTTGACCAATAAAACTCGTATCTACCCAATACCAACATAAATATTGCATGGAAGAACAAGAGATTAACAATCAACACAACTTTTCCATTTTTCCCCAAAAAGCCCTAATATTCTCGAAATCTCTTCAAATCTCGTAAGAAATTTTGAAAACCATTTTGATACTATTGACACCCTTTAATTGCAGCAAGAAATTGAGATTTCTTACCTATTAACCGAAGCAAGAAAACAACCGAAGGAAGAGTGCTTTCAAATACCGAAGTCTAGCCAAGCAACCTTGATTGTGAAAGAGAGGATGTGAGCTTCTAAGAGGGATGTGTTGTTTTCTCCCGTGAAAAGACAAGATGTTTTGATGGTGTTTTTGGTGTACTCTAAGGCAAGAGTTATATAGGGAACTTTCATTTTTTATTTTAGAATTTCTTTGAAGATTGGAGTCGAGGTGGAAGAAGAAGAAGCCGATGGTCGAGGTGGTGGTTTCGGTAGAAATGGGGAATGAAGACATTTAAGGGGATTATGTGGAAGAAGAAGGAGAAAGAAGAGTGTCTTTTGGGGTCTCTTGAGTGTGGATTAGTGAAAATAATTAGCATTTGCCAAGTGGAAAGGCATGCAATAGTAACACTAATTTTTTTTTTTAAATGAAACACAACTTGCATTCACACCACACACACATACTGTCATATGTGTATATGTGTATATATGCATGCATGAAAATGTACACATATCATGTAGTATACATGTATATATATATATATATATATATATATATATATATATATATATATATATATATATATATATATTACCACACTTTAGTACTAGATCCTAAAATTATAATTCACGTAATTGATTTCATGAAATCACCAGATTTCCAATATATAAAAATAATCTACCAATTAAATCAGACATGTAATTATTCACGTAAGTCATATAATTATTTTCACGTAGTAATATCACATAATTAATTTCACGTAATAATATCACCTACAGATTCTTGAGTCAGAGAGATTAATTTCGGATTTTTGGGTTTTGGAAAGGTGGGGTGTTACAGTTATTGCCTATAGAATTTTTACCGAACGAAGTCATACCGCACAAAATATTTGCCATATACTTCATGTCATTTTATTAGAGTATATTTTAATTGATAAAGTGTTTTCAATTTTATTTGATAATGCTAGTGCGAATACCGCTAGTATAAAATTATTGAGCAAGATAGCTAGACCGGCATTTAATGGTAAGTTTGTGCATGTTAGATGTATTTCTCATGTTTTAAACTTACGTGTTCAAGATGGTTTGAAAATGCTTGAAAATCAACTTTTACCAATTCGAGATATGATAAGGTATTTATGGAGAAATCCATCCGCTAAAAAAAATGGTGTTTGTTTTGTAAAGCGAATGGGAAACGTCCGAAATTTATATTCAAATGATGTCCAAACCCGTTGGAATTCGACTTTTGAATTGTTACTACAAGCTTATAATGATTACAAAGATATGTTATGCGCTTTTTTTTAATGATATTGGTCATTCTTCTTTCACACTTATGCCTAGCCAATGGGATTGTTGCAAAACAATTTATAAACTTTAACAAGTTTTTAATGCATTTACCGATGAATTATCCGGTGTTTATTATCCAACTTCTCATTTAGAACTTTTGCATTTTGTTAATGTTGCTAGTGCATTTAAGGAATCATCGGATATTTTTGAATTGGATGATACGGTTAAAGCTATGCAAGCGAAGTGGGAGAAATATTATCTCAAAATTTCCAAACTTTATTTAGTTGCCCTTATTTTAGATCCTAGAGGTAGACTTGAATTTGTTGAAACGTTATTGAGTATGTATTATGGAGCATTATGTCTGAAACCTGAAGATGTTGAGAACAATGTTACATTGGTTGCGAATGCCCTTCGAAAGGGTAAGCTTTTTTTGGTTACATTATACGGTGAATACAACGCAAAATACGGAACTGCACTTCCGGATACTTTTACTTCTTCTTTTTCGAATTATTCTTTAGGGCAACATTTATTAATGGAGCACACGAAGCGCCCAAGGGTTTCCAACTCAAGTTCCATTCTGGAACTTGAGATGTATTTTAACTTGTTCTTTTGTGTATGATGTAGATCCCATTCACTTGGATTTACTACAATAGTGGTCGACCAAAAAGACCAAATTCCCGATATTGGCACTTATTGCTAAAGATGTTCTATCTTCTCCGGTTAGTACCGTTGCCGTCAAGCAAACCTTTAGTGTGGGTAGCAACATCTTGGATGAAAGGAGATCGTTATTACATGCGGATAATTTGGAAGGACGAGTATTTTTGACCGATTGGACAAGGGTCGAGTATCGTGTACAATGAGATAAGGAGTTGGAAGACAATGACGAATTCGTAGATACCGACGCGTCTGAGGCCGATAGGCGATAGGTAAATAAGGTAAGTAAGAACTACGTGGCTTTTATTTCTTTTGTTAAAAAATGATACGTAGGCTTTAATCTCTAGAATTTAAAGTTTAACTTTAAACAAAAAAATTAAAAAATTAAATGTAAGCCCTATCAATTTCTTTCCTTTTCTTTTTTTATTTTTTTAAACTAAAACTAATTCCTTCATTTTTTTTTTAAAGTAAAAAAATATTTTTTAACTATTTAAAAAAAAAATTTAAGTATTCTAAAATATATTTTTTAAGTATTGTAAAAAAAAAAAAACTTTAATTTTGTTTAAGTCTTTGAAGTATTTAAAATAACTATTTTTATAGTATTTATGAAGTAATTTTAATATATATATATATATATATATATATATATATATATATATATATATATATATATATATATATATACAAAAAAAAGTCAGAACCAGTCGGTTCTAACCGGGAACCGTAAAGAATCGAACCGCTTAGAACCGGAAATATTCGGTTCGTTTTCGGTTCTTCCAAAATCAGAACCAGAACCGGAACCGAACCGAATTGTGGTCATGTCTAGGTTCGCCTGACTATTGGACCGGTCGGTTCGGACACCGACCGGTTCACCTCGCCTTACTTCGTCTCGTCTCCTTGTTTTTCCCGTAAATTCGTAAACGAAAAAATACAACATGCTAATCTATTTATATCTATGTAATTTACAATTTAAATCTAATCTAGAAAAATTACAAAGAATAAAAATTATCGTAGGCACATGATCTTCAATCAATATCTCGCGATGAGAATAACAGTTGACTAGTAACCAAGCACTCACGAAGCAGTAGGATCCAATCACATAAAACATAATTAAACAATCATAACCATAATAGCGGATTTTCAATTCTGCAAAACAAAGTCATAAACAAAACGCTACATGCAACATATGAATTTTTATGTTTCATGCAATTTCGGACAACATGGCGAACCTCAAACGAATTATCAAAGAAGTTAAAGTGAAATAAATCTAATCTATGGAATTACTTTTGGGAGAGCATATCCAAAATATCTTCGGCGTACGAACGAAGACCTCCCACCACCCCTAGCTTTTCGAAAATTGTAGAGCTTAAAACCCCTAATCTTCTACTCTATATCCCGGATTTATTTTTCTACGATTGTGGGATCGTGCCTAGAAAAATATCTAAATCTAAAACTAAGAAAATAACGAAGAAGAAGAGAGAATATTTTTGCTTATTTTCGGTCAAAACTAGTTTATGGAACAAGTGATTTTTCTCTTCCATCAAGTACTACATATATTAGGGTCTAGAAAAAGTTTCACCAGGAAAATGACTGAAAAATCAAATTTTCTTCCAACTCTAGCATAGGATAGGGGCCGAAAATTTGAGTCATAGAGGACTCCAACTTTCCTTCATCTTATCTCTAAAGATTTTAAAAGGAGTTGTAGGAAAAATCCAAGGAAAATTTTTTTATCCTCCCTCTCTTGCTATGGCCGAAATTAGAGGCTAAAATTAGCCAAATAATTTTTCAATTATCCTTCACCTTATTTATTTGATTTAATTCTATTTTCTCAGTTTATTAGAATTATCCATTGGGCTACAATAGGGACTAAAGGAGAAAATACAATACGGACAATTTTATAAATAATTAATTCCAAATTCTAGAAATAATTCATTTAATTAAATACTAAATAATTATTTAAATTTCCACTATCAAATAATTATTGATTTTCGATTATATTCTCAAAATTATATTTCGAGCTCATGTTTGTCATACTTAATTTCTCCTCATATTAGATAATCAAATGACCACCAATTTATTTATTCACTGGAAAATAAATTAACTTGGCATATTATCCTGAGTCTTTTCCGCTTAAATTATTTGTGTTTGTCGGATAAGAAATCTACTCGGCCAAGTTTCTGAAACAAAACTCATAAGTTACTCAAAGATTATTAAACAATCCCATAGTTCAGAGATGTGCATTCATTTTCGATAATTAATTTACACATATTAATTCTTAGTGTCTCCACCCAAAATGATATGGGGTTCTTTTGACTCAATATATGAATCTCTCACATTGCACGTTAATTATCTAGGGATTAAGAGGTTAAGTAATTTCTTGTAAACTAAAAATAATATAGTATTATATTTATGGGCAAATGGCAAATAGACCCATGACAAGGGCACTTAATTAAAAGAGAGACATCCAACTTTTTTGTTTTTCAAATAAATCCAGCCCATTCAAACTTATTTGCAAATAAGGAAAATCCCTTTATATATACCAAAATTACCCCCAATTCATTGAAACCCAATTCAACTCCAATTTCATGATTTACACCCCAATTTAGCTCAATTTCATCAATTAACCAATTTTAACCATAATTTCAATTTTGACCTGCCACCACCGGAGACCGCCGGCCGCCGGGCGGCGTTGACTTTTTTTTTTTTATATATAATTATGTTTTTTCTTAAAAAAAATATTTTAATTAATATTACTGTCTTGGCTGCTAAATTACTGTCTCTGGCAGTTATTTAACTGTCGGAGACAGTAATTTAACTGTTAATTGACTTTTTTTTTTTCTTCAAAAATATTTTAATTAATATTACTGTTTTTCGTTGCTAAATTACTGTCTCCAGCAGTTATTTAACTGTCGGAGACAGTAATTTAACTGTTAATTGACTTTTTTATTCTTAAAAAAAATATTTTTAATTAATATTACTATATTCGTTGCTAAATTACTGTTTCCAGCAGTTATTTAACTGTCGGAGACAGTAATTTAACTGTTAATTGACTTTTTTATTCTTAAAAAAAATATTTTTAATTAATATTACTGTATTCGTTGCTAAATTACTGTCTCCAGCAGTTATTTAACTGTCGGAGACAGTAATTTAACTGTTAATTGACTTCTTTTTTTTCTTAAAAAAATTATTTTAATTAATATTACTGTCGTGGGTGCTAAATTACTCTCTCCAGCAGTAATTTAACTGTCTTAGACAATAATATTAACAATATTACTGTTCGGGAAAATAATATTCATAATATTACTGTCCGAAACAGTAATATTACTGTCTGAGACAGTAATTTAGTAGCCAAGACAGTAATATTAATTAAAATATTTTTTTCTAAGAAAAAAAAATTCAAAAAAAAAAAAAAAGTCAACGCCGGAGACCGGCGGTCAACGGTGGTTGACCGGCCGGAAAAAAATTTCAGGAAAAAAAAAAGTTTTCAGAAAAAAAAAAAAAAAAAAAAAAAGTCAACGCCTGAATCTGACCGGAAAAAAAATTCAGAAAAAAAATTATTTTCTGAAAAAAAAAATTGGGGGTTAATGTGATATATTTGTTTAAATCCGGGGTCAATGTGTAATATTAAGGAAGTTAGAGCATAATGGGTGGAATTGATTAGAATTATATTATGGAGTGTATTTTAGACTAAAGACATGGGGATGGGTTTAATTGAGAGACTGTTTTTTTTTTGTGGACCAAAATGCATTTAAGTCCCATGTGATGGGCCTTTTTGCCATTCGCCCTTTATTTAATCAGTGGTGAAATAATTATTTCAATTTGTCATGTTCAACAGATGTCGGGTGTGCTAGCACAATATGTCAAAACGATCACTACAAAATTATTATCTATTTCCCGTGATCAAAACCAATCACTAAAATATTGTGCTACAATCTTTTAACTAATGGTTAGTCCAATTCCATCTAGATTGTGAATGTTTATTCTTTATATTTTAAACGAACTTTCGAAATGATCTTTTTGTGTGTCGTAGCACACCATTTCAAATACTATTAGAATAATAGACTTGTACGTTTAATTAATTGACAATTAATCAATATCTAATTAAAGCTACTTGGAACACACACGCATTGATTCTTGCGAATGACTTAATTGAATAAACTTTATTCAAAATAAGTAGTTCAGAGCTAATAGCACCAAACCCCCTGTGTTATTTCTAATTGTCGAAAACCCCCTATGTTATAAAAATTAGCAAGGATCCCCTTGTATCGTGTTTGGTATAGCAAACTGCCCCTTATTTGCCATATGATTGTTGACTTTGTTAAATTGACTATAATACCCCTAGTACATAAAACACAAATATACCCAGAGCATAATTTTTTTATTCAATTTACATAAATAAATTTAACTTCATTAATTAAATACTTTCTTCTTCCACCCGTCCCAAACGTATCTCGCAACTTCGTGATGGATAAAATGCCGACTCAATCACCGGAACACAAAACGGTGCCCTCGCCGAAGCAATCAAACTCCAACGGTGTCGTTCGAGATTTTCCCTTTCATATCGTACCCCACCCTGGACTTCTCTTCCCAATCAATCATCTTTTGTGCGCCACCATCTTCACCGAGCAAAATATTGTAAGAAGAGGAGCAGAATATTGTGAAAACAAAAGAGTGTATCGGGATTGTTATGCTGCAAAAAAAAAAAAAAAGGTTTTCTGGTCAAATTTCTGAAAATTTTCAGTTGGGATTTTTGTTATGAAATTTCTGGGGTTCCTGGAAAAAGCTTAAAGCTCAGATCTTGCAAATTTTCGACCCTTCCCTTGGTTTGGTTTGATGTAGAAAAGTGCTTCAAGATCAAAATGCCGGTTGGTTTTTTGCTGAAAAAACATGAAGGAATGGAGTGATATGTCTAAGAAGAAATTCCGCCGAAATTTTTTTTTTTGTCGGAAAAGTGTCTGGAAAAACGTATATTTTGGTCAAATTCCGGCAAAGGGGGCCCATCAGAGGTATTTGTGTTGTGCGTGAAAATGGTGGAGAGTTTAAACAGGAAGGAGTTGATTTGGGGAGATGGCATTTTGAAATTGCCAAGGACTGAATTGAAAATTCTAAAACTTTCATTTTGGTGTAATGAAATTTTGGGGTGGGTTTATAATTTCATTTTTTTGTTTTAAAGGGTATTTAAGTCTTTTCAGGTCAGAACACGCACTTCCAGCTGCACAATCCGCGCGTGCAGAACACAATAAGCCGTTAGGGACCTTATTGGCTTTGACTTACTTTCATAGGGGGGTTTGTGCTAATTTTTTTAACACAAGGGGTTTTTCAGCAATTAGAGATCACACGAGGGTGGTTCTTGCAAAAAATCCAAGTAGTTCAGATAGATAAAAGCAAGGTATTTTAATCTATTATCCTTAGACTACTCACTTCCTAAGTTGTATTAGTTTGCATCTTCACGACAAGGCACAAACACAAACACGTGCTCTTATACCACTTTGTTGGGATAATGGCAACGCATTGGAAATAAAATTGTATCGCTTTGTGTGAACCTAGAAGAAAATAATAACCATTTGTAACAACAAAATTCTTATCTGCGATTTAGACAAACAAGAAAATACTTGCACAAAGATAATTTATTGAATTAAAATAAAATATTGCGGGTTACAAACTCTAATTTAATCCTCTGATTATTCTCTCAAGAAAAATATATGATTGACTTTGAATTTCGGAGACGAGTCGTTGACTTGATCTTCTCCGGATTTGATTTGGATTTGAAAAATGTCTTCCGAGGGTCTTGCGACTTGAATCTCGGATCGAACGCTGAACTTTGACGGATTTTGACTTGAAGATCTTGGAGTTCTTGATGGATTTGGCCCTTCAATCTTCCTTCGATCTTGATTTGATGTTAATAACGTTAATTCGAGGGTTTAGCACCGTAATCTCGAATTAAACGCTTTAACGCCTTGATTTGATGAAGAACACCTTCGATTTGATGAACTCCTTCGATTTGATGAAGAACGCCTTGAATTTGATGAAGAACGACTTGAATATTGTAGAGAGAATTTTCTCCTACGGTTTTTATTCTTCTTGAGTTGTGCTTTGAATTGTGTAGGGAGGGTCCCTATTTATAGTGGTAGAATAAGAGTCCTACACAAAGTCTTCTTGATGACGTGGCGCGATTTGATTGGCTCTCTTTAAATTGATATTTATCTCTTATAACTTGGAAGAGAAGAAACAATCCTATTGGTCAATAATTAATTGATAATTATCTCCATGACTTATTTTGCAAGATAAATTATAATCTTGGGATTCAATTTAATATAATATAAATTATATTAAATTTACGTGTCTACAAATGCCCCCTCGAGACTTATTCACGGACAATGCGTCTTGGAGTGAATGAGTCTCGATAATTGTTTAACTTCAATTGCAGCTTGATCTAGCAAAGCACATACATTTTTTTGAAATCATGACTGGACTTAGAGAGATTCTAAGTTGCCTACGTACCCTATAGAGGGATCAAGTCATAACGTAGTTCAAAATATATCCTTTTGAGGGATGTCATGCACAGTTTACACTCATGTGGACAAGGAGAAACATTTGCAGTTTAAACTCGTGCTGAAGGAGCATTTGACTTGAATTTGTAGATAGTTTACGCTCGTATCAAGGAGCCTTGACTTGATTTCGATATATAGATAGTTTATGCTCGTATCGAGGTGCCTTGACTTGATTTGGATATATAGATAGTTTATGCTCGTATCGAGGAGCCTTGACTTGACTTGGATATATAGATAGTTTATGCTCGTATCAAGGAGCCTTGACTTGATTTGGATATATAGATAGTTTATGCTCGTATCAAGGAGCCTTGATTTGATTTGGATATATAGATAGTTTATGCTCATATCGAGGAGCCTTGACTTGACTTGGATATGTAGATAGTTTATGCTCGTATCAAGGAGCCTTGACTTGACTTGAATATATAGATAGTTTATGCTCGTATCAAGGAGCCTTGACTTGATTTGGATATATAGATAGTTTATGCTCATATCGAGGAGCTTTTGATTTGATTTGGACATGTAGACCTTTTAAACTCGTGTCAAGGAGTGTTTCACTTGATTTGGACTTGTAGACCTTTTAAACTCGTGTCAAGGAGTATTTCACTTGATTTGGACTTGTAGACCTTTTAAACTCGTGTCAAGGAGTGTTTGATTGGGACATGTAGACCTTTTAAACTCGTGTCAAGGAGTACTTGATTTGATTTGGACATGTAGACCTTTTAAACTCGTGTCAAGGAGTGTTTCACTTGATTTGGACTTGTAGACCTTTTAAACTCGTGTCAAGGAGTATTTCGTTTGATTTGGGACATGTAGACCTTTTAAACTCGTGTCAAGGAGTGCTTCGTTTGATTTGTCATATTGCATAGGATGTTGCTTCTTCAAAAGACTTGCCCACATCCTCATGATCTTCTTGTTCTTCTTCGACATGTTCTTCATTGAGCTGGTACGGCTTTTGGAATGATGGTTCTTCGACTTCATTTGCAGTTATGCTCAATTCCATATCATGTGCTCGAGTGGCCAACTCTTCAAAACTTTTAGGTTGAATTCCTTGAAGGATATATCGGAGTCCCCATTGCATTCCTTGGATGCACAGTTCAATAGCTGATGTCTCGGGCAGTCGATCCTTGCAATTAAGACTCAAATTTCTCCAACGGTTGATGTAGTGGATGACAGGTTCCTTCTTCCATTGGCGGGAATTGGTGAGCTCAATCATGCTGACTGTTCTTCGAGTGCTGTAAAAGCGGTTGAGAAATTCTTCCTCCAAGTGCTTCCAACTATCAATGAAGTTTTCCCCCAAATCAATGTACCAATCAAACGCGTTGCCTTTGAGCGATCGGACGAATTGCTTGACGAGGTGATCTCCGTAAGTCCCGGCGTCATTGCAAGTCTCGACGAAGTGTGCCACATGTTGCTTGGGGTTGCCTTTGCCGTCAAATTGTTGAAACTTTGGAGGTATATAGCCCATTGGCATCCTTAGATCATCAATCCTTTGCGTGTATGGCTTGACATAGGTTGATGGAGACTTCGAGCTTCCTTCCAACTTGTCTTTGATGGTTCCACTGATCAGCGTCATCACTTGATCTACATGAATCATCCCTTCTGGAGAAACTTGAAGTTCTTGAGCTGGAGCCTTCTCGTTTTCAACTGGTTTTTGCTTTGTGGATGTCTCGACTTCGTCTTGAACCTCTATCTGATTCTCCACAGCTTGACTAGCATCGGCTTTGTCCATCTTGTTGATCAACTCGGCAATTTGAAAATCTCGTTGTTGAACATGCTTTGCGAGTCCCTCAATGGCCTTTGTCAAACTTGCAATTTGCTCCTCCATGGTTGTAGCGTTTGTTGTCATGACGGATGCCACCTCTGAGTAGCTTGATGTTAAACGAGGGGTGGGCTGTGAAATCTCTCGTTTTGAACCTTCCACGTATGCGCTTGTGTTGACAAGAGGTGGTAAGCATTTCTGAATGATTTGAGGCGTCGAGTTAGCCTCGGAGGATGCTTGCAGCTTTTTAGCCATACTCCTTGTACCTAAGCCCACACTTGATGAATCCAAAGTAGCAATCTTCATTGTGAACGTAGAGCAGTCACTGCAACACTTCGAGGATCTTCGAGAGAGAAGAGATGAGAGGTAGAGATGTCCCACCGGGCGTGCCAAAATTTGTAGCAACAAATTCTTATCTGCGATTTAGACAAACAAGAAAAATTTGCACAAAGATAATTTATTAGATTAAAATAAAATATTGCGGGTTACAAACTCTAATTTAATCCTCTGATTATTCTCTCAAGAAAAATATATGATTGACTTTGAATTTCGGAGACGAGTCGTTGACTTGATCTTCTCCGGATTTGATTTGGATTTGAAAAATGTCTTCCGAGGGTCTTGCGACTTGAATCTCGGATCGAACGCTGAACTTTGACGGATTTTGACTTGAAGATCTTGGAGTTCTTGATGGATTTGGCCCTTCAATCTTCCTTCGATCTTGATTTGATGTTAATAACGTTAATTCGAGGGTTTAGCACCGTAATCTCGAATTAAACGCTTTAACGCCTTGATTTGATGAAGAACACCTTCGATTTGATGAACTCCTTCGATTTGATGAAGAACGCCTTGAATTTGATGAAGAACGACTTGAATATTGTAGAGAGAATTTTCTCCTACGGTTTTTATTCTTCTTGAGTTGTGCTTTGAATTGTGTAGGGAGGGTCCCTATTTATAGTGGTAGAATAAGAGTCCTACACAAAGTCTTCTTGATGACGTGGCGCGATTTGATTGGCTCTCTTTAAATTGATATTTATCTCTTATAACTTGGAAGAGAAGAAACAATCCTATTGGTCAATAATTAATTGATAATTATCTCCATGACTTATTTTGCAAGATAAATTATAATCTTGGGATTCAATTTAATATAATATAAATTATATTAAATTTACGTGTCTACACCAATATAGCAACCAAAGATGCAACAAGCACAGTTCAAAATCAAACACTAACACAAGCAGCTACGTGAAAAAACTCCTCAATGTGAGCAGTAAAAAAAAAACCACGGGAGCGAAATCCACTAACCAATCCAATATAATGAAAGAGTAAAATGAGTTTATTAATCCACCACACATGATTAAAATCACTTAATCTTCAAGATACCCAAATATTCGCAACAAACGAAACGATAGAAAAATAAGAAAAATCTCACTAAATTGTGACTGGTTCCATAATTAATTATTATCCAGAGTAAAGAGGCACCAAATATTATCTCGCCCGCACATAATATAATATTACATGCCTAGAATATCCTGTCCAAAATTTTGGCCCAATCCAACGTTTCGATTTCCCGAAAATTGCGTCCAAACAAGTTGCTCGAATCTCCTGAAACAAAAAGATAGCAATGGTTGTTTTATGACCAGTTCCAAATTTAAAGAGCTCGGATTCATATCTTCACAGTTCACAATGTATATTGATGCACCGTGAACACTGTGTTAAAAAACTAGGGCGATCCAACCGTTATATATTTTGGGAAAATGTTCTCTTCTCCGAAAAGCTTCTCTCATTTTCCTTTCTCTAAGTAGCAAACATTTGCATTATTTTCTCACCTTAAACTTGTATCTAATCAAGCTTAAATACCTAGGATTTTCCATGTGGGCTCAACATTTTAGGCCTCATTTAAGTTGGGTGTTTTGGCCATCTACACAATGAGGAAACCCAAGATGTACATTCAGTGGCGGATCTAGCTATGGTCTAGGGGGTGCAGTTGCACCCCCTTGATTTTAAAAAAAAAAGTCCTGTTATACATAAAATTACCAAAAAGGCAATTGGTTGAGGTGGTAAAGATATTCTCCTTCCATAAATAGGTCGCGGGTTCGATCTCCCACCCTCTCAAACTCTGATTTATTTTTCAAATCTCAACATTTTCACATTTTTTCACTTTAAATAATTCCACAATTCACCTAAAATCTTTAAATAATTCCACAATTCACCTAAAATTTATAAATTCTAAATTTTTTGTCCACTATTTTTTCAAATCTTAACATTTTCACATTTTTTCTCTTTAAATAATTCCACAATTCACCTAAAATTTGCCTAAAATTTGTAAATTGTAAATTTTTGGTCAACTATTTTTATAAAGTGCTATTAAAAATTTTTTTTTCTACAATTTCGAACCCCCTTGGCAAAAATCCTGGATTCGCCACTGTGTACATTGATGGTTCATTTCATTACAGACTTATATTGATTAATTCATCTACGATACATCAAAAAGGCTTAATTGATTGGAATATTCATCATTTTTTAATATTGTTTGTGTTGGCGCCAGATTTCTGTTAGTGAAGATTGAAGAAGTCCGCCATACGTGGAAATTAAAGATTGGCAAAGATTTGTTTTCTATGTTTATTTTGAAATTAATTAGAGTCATGTTTTTGTAATATTGTTATTAGGACTTAGATTTACTTCCATGTATTATATTTTAGTTATGTATCTTTTGTACTTATCTAGAATAGAAGTAGAAATCGACTAGGATTCTATTACCTAGTTAAATCGATTTCTTAGGGCCCAAATTAGGTTTAGGGTGGTGATTGTGTGCCTATATAAGGCCCTCAGCCTCATATGAGTCTTATGGAGCTTTAACAAGAAAAATCCCAGCATAAAGGCTTTGAAGGGTGCAGCCCGTGCTGTAGCCCTGTCTGCACATCAGATGTGGCAACAGGATCAGGTGTGGCAACAGGACGAGTTTCTTCTATCATGCCATAAATAAGATCGGCGTTTCGGGAGAAGTGCTTAAAAGATCTCGGGAGAGGTCGATCCACCGTTTGAAGGGAGTTCAACATTGGAAGGAGTCCAAGAGTGCGGATGGAGGAATTGCTTTGATTATCAACAAGTTCGAGTCGTGTGCAAGAACTGCGTATAACATAAAGAGGGAGTCTTGAGTGTTTTATCAAGTCCTATTAATGTACACTCTAAATCTGAACTAGTTTGCACTCGTGGATGTAGGGTACGTTGTATCCGAACCACATTAAATTCTTGTGTTTTTTATTCTGCTTTTAGTAGGTTGATTACTGTGACAACACAAGAATTCTGTTACCACACCTAATATCATAACAAGTAATATGTATCAACAGAACGAGTGGATTTTGATAGGCATTTAAAATCAACAGTATGTTAATACCAACTAAAAAATTTAATAAATATTCCAATAGAAAAATATTTCAACTTAACGCGACTTTTGAATTGTAAATGACTCAAAGGATTGTATCATGCTTTAAGGAAAACTTCTACAATAGTGGATTAACTATATTTAGACATGTTGTTTGCCGAAATAGAAGTTAGCGGTTGTGAACAAAGACTTAAATATTTTTTTAAGTCTAAAAGTTGGGTGTTTGCAAATCTTCTAACAATAAACTTTAATTTGCTAATTTAGACGTTGTAATATTTGCAAACAAACATTATTTTTAGAATATTTTTGTGCACAAATCTGTTGAGATATGACTCCCTGAAGTTTTTCGGTCAAAAGTTTTCTAGCATGCATGTATATGAGACGATTGAGAAAGTAAAAATTAATCTAGGACTTACGAGGGATTCAAATTCGATCATAATCGCCGTCTTGTATTTATGCAACAACAAGAATCAACATAAGGGATCCTTCGGAAAAATTGCCCTCCACCAATTAGCTTTTTCGATATCCGATCTTCTATTGTATACCCCTGATTTAATATTTCTACTAGGTGAGCTTATATCTAGAAAACAAATTGAAGTCTATAATCGAGAAATTGAGAAAAAAAAATATACAGATAAATTCTCTCAAAAATCGTGTAGGAAGGCCATCGTAGGGGAAAAAGTTTTATATCTCTCTTCAACTAAATCTTGTGTATGAAAGGTCTAGAAAATATTGTAGGAAGAAATAACTTAAGAAAATAATTCATTCTCCACCAAGTAATACATAGTGGACGAAAATTGGAAGTCCATAGGCTCCAAATTTCCGTCCCTCTCTTACTTCTATTACAATTGTTTGAATTTTATTTTCTCGAGTAATTAAATAATCCATCGGACTACAATAAAGAACAAATGACAAAATATAGATCGAGCTTCCAACAATTAATTAAACACAAAATAATTATTGCACTCCGTCTAGATTCTCAAACATTACATTTGAGCTTTGGTTAGTTATTTTTTCAATTTTCTCCATATTAAGATAATCCAATAACCACAAAATAATTTATTCGTATATATTTTCTCGAGTCTTATCCGCTTAACTTATTTAAGTATCTCGTATATATAGTTCACTAACTTATTTAAGTATTTCATATATAAAATTCACTTGACCAAATTTTAGGCATAAACATAACTCATAAAGTATTCAAGGTTATTTATCAATCTCATTCGAAGATGTAGACTTATTTCGATAAATAATTTCCACCAAATTATTAAGTTCTTCACCCAACAAGCAAGGGTTCAATTGACTCTATATTGGAATCTCTCACATTTTGAAATCCAAAAAGAGCACGATAATTAAATGTGTACGTTAAATATCAAGGAATTATGAAAATAAATAAGTTGTTGATAACAAGAAATAATATAGTTTCATATAAAACAAAAATGAAACAGATCTCACCATATCTTGTTTAAGACATGCTGAATATACTAGCTCATAAGACTAAACAATAGCTACAAAAATTATTCTCTGCTTACTCTAATCAAAACAAATCACTTAAATATTGTGCTACAATCTTTCTCGATCGATAAGTTTTTAGAATGATCTTTTGTGTGTTATATATCTAAATCAACACATCATTTCGGATAATATTAGAATATTTCCATACAATTAAAGGGTAAATGGCAAATAGGCCCATGACAAGGGCATTTAATTAAAAGAGGGACATCCAACTTTTTTGTCTTTCAAATAAATCCAGCTCATTCAAATTTATTTGTAAATAAGGAAAATCCCTTTATATATACCAAAATTACCCCCAATTCATTGAAACCCAATTCAACTCCAATTTCATGATTTACACCCCAATTTACCCAAATTTCATCAATTAACCAATTTTAACCCTAATTTCAATTTTGACCCCAATTTTGACCCGCCACCACCGGAGACCGCCGTTGACCGCCGGTCTCCGGCATTGACTCTTTTTTTTTTTTTTTTTGAAAAACTTTTTTTCCCCAGAATTTTTTTTCCGGTCGGTCTACTGCCGTTGACCGCGGTCTCCGGCGTTGACTTTTTTTTTTAATAATTTTGTTTTTTCTTAAAAAAAATATTTTAATTAAAATTACTGTCATGGCTGCTAAATTACTGTCTCCGGCAGTTATTTAACTGTCGGAGACAGTAATTTAACTGTAAATTAACTTTTTTTTTTCTTCAAAAATATTTTAATTAATATTATTGTCTTTGCTACTAAATTACTGTCTTCAGCAGTTATTTAACTGTCGGAGACAGTAATTTAACTGTTAATTGATTTTTTTTAAAATATTTTAATTAATATTACTGTATTCGTTGCTAAATTACTGTCTCCAGCAGTTATTTAACTGTCGGAGACAGTAATTCAACTGTTAATTGACTTTTTTTATTCTTAAAAAAAATATTTTTTAATTAATATTACTGTATTCGTTGCTAAATTACTGTCTCCAGCAGTTATTTAACTGTCGGAGACAGTAATTTAACTATTAATTAATTTTATTTTATTTTTAATTTTTTCTTAAAAAAAATTATTTTAATTAATATTAATGCCTTTGCTGCTAAATTACTGTCTCCAACAGTAATTTAACTGTCTTAGACAATAATATTAATAATATTAATGTGCGGGAAAATAATGTTCATAATATTACTGTCCCAAACAGTAATATTACTGTCTGAGACAGTAATTTAGTAGTCAAGATAGTAATATTAATTAAAATATTTTTTTTCTAAGAAAAAAAAATTCAAAAAAAAGAAAAAAGTCAACGCCGGAGACCGACGGTCAACGGTGGTTGACCGGCCGGAAAAAAAATTCAGGAAAAAAAAAAGTTTAAAAAAAAAAAAAAAAAAAGTCAACGCCGGAATCTGGCCGGAAAAAAAATATTTCAGAAAAAAAATTATTTTCTGAAAAAAAAAAAAAAAAAAAATTGGAGGTTAATGTGATATATTTGTTTAAATCCGGGGTCAATGTGTAATATTAAGAAAGTTAGAGCATAATGGGTGGAATTGATAAGAATTATATTATGGAGGGTATTTTAGACTAAAGACATGGGGATAGGTTTAATTGAGAGACTGTTTTTTTTTTTGACCAAAATGCATTTAAGTCTCATGTGATGGGTCTTTTTGCCATTCGCCCTACAATTAATTAATTTAAAAAAAACCATTAAACATCCTTTCCAAATTCTCATAAATGATTGAAAATTAATAAACTTTATTTAAATAAGATTGTTTACTTAAATAAAAGTGAGGTTTGTTATCCTAACAAAATTTCGAATGCAATTTTAATTATTAAATTTTTTTTTTTTAAATCAAAGGATATTGATTCATATATGTGATATTGTGATGATAAAAAATAAAAGTTACTTTTATAAATACTCAAAAAAAAAAATTTAAGTCGAAAAAAAAGCTCATAATATTTTTGTTAAGGGGGCAACTATTTTGAATACTAATTTTTGCTTAGTTGAATACTACCTAGTTGAAAACCACAATTGAGTACATATTTATAAGTTTTTTCTTACTTTAAAACCAAAATAAAAAGAAAATTACAAAAACACCCTTTCATACAAAATATCAATTATATCAAATTTTATTAGAAATTACCTATTCAAAAACCAAATAAAAAAAAAAGAAAAAAACCCTTTGTTGTTAAAAAAAAAAACCTCCACCATTTCTTCTCCTCTCCAACCCTGACCGCCGCCGCCGCCGCCGACGCCGCCGCCGCCGAACGCCACCGTACGTGCTCGTAACTGCCGCGACAACCCAATTAAACCCTATCTTTTTCATCTTCTTAAATCCTCCAAAACATCTCCAAATTCAAAAAATCAAAACCTCACAAAACTTATAAAATGGAGTTATAAGACA
>NW_012192960.1:577503-640634 GCF_000504015.1 Erythranthe guttata
TAACCGCTACTGTTGCCGAGGTTCAGGTAATATATATATTTTTGCTATGCATTAATAATTAAAAAGTATCTTTTGTGTTATTAATATTAATAAATAAATAAAATATTATTATTTAATGATTTTTTAGCAATTCAAATTACTGAATGGTCATGATTCAAATTTATTAACAGAAAATGAAGTGGAGTCGGTTGAAGAAACAAAGCAACCCAACCAAGGTGGCGGTGGCGGCGGCGGTGGTGGTGGTTACTGCCGGAATAGGTATTGCTGCGGCGGATGGGGCCGCTACGGCTGCAATCGCTATTGTTGCCAAGGCTCAGGTAAGATATTATATATATATGTGTGTGTGTGTGTGTGTGTGTGTGTTTAACTGTGTGTTTAATTAACTGTGTGTAAATTAAGCAGAAAACGAAGTGGAGGTGGTGGCAGCAGAAGAGCTAAAGCAACCGAACCAAGGTGGAGGAGGTGGCGGCGGAGGTGGTTACTGCAGAAGAAGGTGGTGCTGCGGTGGATATGGCCGCTACGGTTGCAACCGTTACTGTTGCAGCCGTGCAGCTGGTATGGAAATACAATTCAATTATGACGTCATATATAGTCAATTCTAAAACATTATTTAAAAAAATATATATGTAAATGTTTTTTTTTTTTGGTTGAAATGCAGAAAATGAAGTCGAGCCAGAGCACAATATAGGTGGTGGTGGCTACGGCGGTGGGCAAGGTGGGTACGGTGGTGGACAAGGTGGCGGTCAAGGTGGCGGCCAAGGTGGTAACGGTGGTGGGCAAGGTGGGTACGGTGGTGGACAAGGTGGGAACGGCGGCGGCCAAGGTGGGTACGGTGGTGGACAAGGCGGCGGCCAAGGTGGGAACGGTGGAGGCCAAGGTGGGTACGGTGGTGGACAAGGCGGCGGCCAAGGAGGGAACGGTGGTGGACAAGGTGGGTACGGTGGTGGACAAGGTGGCGGCCAAGGTGGGAACGGTGGTGGGCAAGGTGGTGGATACGGTGGTGGTCAAGGTGGCGGCCAAGGTGGTGGATACGGTGGTGGACAAGGTGGTGGGCAAGGTGGTGGATATGGCGGATCCGGTGGCTACGGTGGAGGACCTGGCGGCGGTGGGTATGGTGGTGGAGGTGGTGGCGGCCATGGAGGCGGCGGCGGGGGTTGTAAATTTGGGTGCTGCGGTGGATACGGCGGCGGACACGGACATGGTGGCGGCGGTTGCAAATGCTGCGGCAGTGCGGCGGAGGCAAAAGCCTTTGTGGAAAGTGAAGCCAAAGCAGAAACAAAGAACTAAATCATCTTTGGATATATGTATAATGCCATGTATGTATGTGTGTATTAGTAATAGAAATAAATGATGCATGGTTATGAATTTTAATATAATTAGTTAAAAAATGTATGAATAAAAATGGAGATAGGTGGTCTTAATCTAACAAAGACCTTTGTTGGTTATATGTAATAGATTTTACAGGACTTCTAATGTTAATTGCCTATTTCTATAACTTCATTTTTTTTTTTTCTCTATATTTACTTCTCGTTTTGTTTGATGTTATTATAGAACTAAACACTCTACAATATTATTTTTTTAATAAGTCAAACCTCCTCAATTGTACTAGTTAAACTGTTTTCTTTATAATTTCTCTTTGAAAACAACTCCCTACTTTACTGTACTCGAAGAACCTCAATCCATCTCTTCCACCAATATATAGCCTACCAGAACGTCTCCCTCAACTGTCGTTCACCTTGCAAGAAGCCATATCGCCGCTGGTGAAAGAGAAAAAACCGATGAGCAAAAAATTGTGCGCAAAAGGACTTTTACATAACAAAAATCAGAGATCAGAATCGTTCAAGGTCACAATCAAAAGAAAGATCTCGGCGAGAGGAATCCAACAGTGTTTGAATCGCCGAATTCCGAGCACCAGGTCTAAAGTTAATCTTCCGAGAAGAAAAAATACAGCAAGACGCACAAATGTTTCCAGAGTCAACTATATTGTTTCCAAAATCAACTATACTATTGTCAAAGTTAACTATAAAGATAGGATAGTTAACGATAATTTTTTCAATTTCAACTATAAAGAAATGGTAGTCAACTATAAATTTTTCATCAGTTGCCTATATTATTTTTGAGTTTAAAATCTAAATTAAGTTGTTCTAAAATGAAGTTTCGATGATAAAAATCTCACATCTCCTCCGAAAAATCATGACATATATAGTATGTAGAAAAAAAAAGAGAGATGAAAGAAGAAAGAGAAATAAAGAAGAAAAAATGAAGTAGAAACAGACGTTAAATAGAGTAACTGTGGAAGAGAGAGAAGAATAAAAGGAAAACATGTAAATGAAAGAAAATGGGAAAGAGGGAAATGGGGAAATAAAAAAGAACGAAGAAGAGATCGAAAGAGAGGTTTTAGCATCCGGTACTCCTGTGTATTACCTAATGGCTAAAAAAGACTCAGTATTGAAACAAGTAGCACATACCTCTTTGTTTTACATAGTTAACAACATTAACGTCCCTACGAGTTAGTTGTGTGATGCACTCGCCAAATATGCGACTGAGCTTCGATTTTTTGACGTGAAAAGACCCAAATACCCTTTACATTATAAATTTCAAAAATAAAGTTTTCAGTTTTTTCAGTTCAGTCCCTTGAAGTTTCAGAAAAACCCTCTTCTTCCTTAAGTCAGGGACTGATTTACAATTTTCCAAAAATACACTGAATATAGCTAACTGCCGCTCTCCTTCCGGTGAACACCCTCTCCGGTCTCACCTCCTTCCATATCCTCAGCCTCCGCTTCGCCCCATGATAAGTGTTCGTTTTGCACGATTTTTGCTTATCAAATCTTCGAGTTTTGGTCTTCGTTCGTCCGAGTTTCGGCTTTATTTGTGTATATTATTGCGTTTCTTGTTTTATTTCCTTTTTTAGGTTTTGTTAGCTTTTGTTGCCAAGTCGAAGCCATTTGGAAGCGAAACCGATTTTTTTCAAGCCGAGAAAGTGGTCATTAAGACCCAGATCGCGATCCAGGAAAGCCGGATCGCGATCTGGGGGCAAATTCCAGTAGTGTGCAAAGTTCAGACCCAGATCGCGATCCAGGAAAGTCGGATCGCGATCTGGTGACAAATTCCAGTGGCAGACTAGATTCAGACCCAGATCGCGATCCGCACTTCCTGGATCGCGATCTGGGAGGCGGTTCGCGTTTTTTTTAAAGAAGCCAGATCGCGATCTGGCTTTATTGGATCGCGATCTGGCGCGTTTTTCAAGGCTAGATATTTTAAATTGCAAAGCTTCTTGAGGAAGCTTTGCAATTTACTATAAATAGAAGCAAGCCCTCACTCTTCATTCTTCTTCGACTTTTTACGGTTTTCAACGGTTCTTCGCGGGAATCATCAACGGGGGTTCCGACTTGGGTTTTTCTTACGCAATTTCTTTACGTTTTGTTCTTCATTTCCTTTGTACATTCTTTTGATACTATGTTTGTTATGAACTAAGAACATTTTCTTCTAGGGTAATGAAGCCTTGTATATATTGATTTCGATCGTCATTTCTACTTTCTATTTGTCGTGTTTTGATTTCGTTTATGTTTTCCTGTATTAAATGCTTCTGATTGTGTTGATCAGCTCTCAGACTGATATTAAATAGGAATGAACTCGAGAGAGGATTTCTTGTTTGAAGTTAGGAAAACATAGCCCGGGGTGTGGAAACGGAGACGTGATGCACTTCGGGTAGCCCTTAAGGACTTGACCTAAATGCTCTCTTAATAGCAGGTTCTGAACGGAGACGTCGGACCTGTGGGTAGACTCTAGCTACACTGGAGACGGGGGTTAGAGTATATTAGCGTCTGGGTTAACGAATAGGAACGTGATTTTAGATGGTGGATTTGTCGATCGTTGTTGATTATACCTAGGTGGATTTGGCCCTAGAAGTCCCTTTTAAATCGAAGTCCCCCGCGTTGAGTTGTCGTTACTTTATTTTACGTACATTTTATATTTGCATGTTTACGTTCTTGCATGCTTTTAAATTAGGGTTTCTCACCAATCCACTTATTTACGATCGGCTAGATAATATAACGATAATATAATTACACTACTCAGCATTTGAATCTACAAGGTCCCTGTGGATCGATATCCGGAACCACTGTTCTGCAAAATGCGATACCGTATACTTGCGGTAATTTATACGTGAGGAAAACGCGTATCAAGTTTTTGGCGCCGTTGCCGGGGACCAATTTGATTTTATCTATGTTGATAGTGTTACCAATTATCTGAGTATTACTTTAGCCATTTACTTGTTTTATTTTCGATTTTTACCTTGATCTTAACCACTCACTTTGTTTATGCCCAGGCGTCGAAATTTGGAAATCATACCTTACGATCCCGAGATTGAAAGAACATTACGTAGACTAAGGGCCACGCGCAACCAACAAAGTGAACCAATGGCCGAAGATCAAGGAAATCCAGAGCACCTGGCCTTTGAGTACGATCAAGAGCCAGGACGAGATCACGAGCAGCCAAGACCGAACCTGCCACCCGAGCGAACAATGCGAGAATACCGAACTCCAGCTATGAATGAGAACTATTCGGGAATCAGGAAACCGACGATAGCCGCAAATAACTTCGAGCTGAAAACGGGGCTAATCAACATGGTCATGGCGAACCAATTCTCCGGAGCAGCCACTGCGGATCCGAATCTCCATCTTGCCAATTTCTTGGAAATTTGTGACACGATCAAAGTTAACGGCGTTTCTGATGATGCCATTCGGTTGAAGCTATTCTCATTTTCTGTCAGAGACAAAGCGAAGAGTTGGCTTCTGAGTCTTAATCCAGGATCACTCACCTGTTGGGAAGAATTATCACAAGCCTTTCTGGCACGATTCTTTCCACCCTCGAAGACCGCACAACTACGAAGAGATGTAGGCAACTTCAGACAGATGAGCCAAGAGCCGATGCACGAGTCTTGGGAGAGATTCAAGGACTTATTACGACAATGCCCTCAACACGGATTCAACCCGTGGGATCAAATGGAGTTATTCTACAATGGGCTCGATCAACCAGCCCGATCTCTAGTCGATGCTGCTTCAGGTGGATCATTACAAAACAAGACTCCCACAGACGCTCGAGACATTGTCGAGCGAATGTGTGAGAATGCGTACCATTGGCCGTCCGAACGGAGTGGTGTACAAAAGGTGGCCGGAGTCCATCAGCTCGAACCTTTAGCCGCAGTTTCAGCACAATTAGCGATCCTATCAAATCAGGTCGCCCAAATTTCAGTTCGAGGGCCACAGACCGAACGAGTAGCAGCAGCAAGTACCTCACAAGCCACAAACGACGATTGGGAGCAGGCACACTTTATGAACCACCGATTCAACAATTTCCGAGGAACCAACAATCAGAACCAAAACCCTACTCATTACCACCCGGGAATTCGGAATCACGAGAACTTCTCCTATGCCAATCCGAAGAATGCTCTACAACCACCTCCCGATTTCAACCATCAAAGAGAGCAACGAGGGCCAACGTATGACGAGCGTCTTCACCGACAAGAACAGGAAATGGAGGGGCTGAAATCAACAATGAAGAACATGGAAAAGCAAATAGGGCAAATCGCCCAATCCATGTCCACAATGGCAAAAGGTGGATTCCCGAGCAATACCGAAGTCAATCCAAAAGAAAGCTGTCAAGCCATAACCACCCGAAGTGGTCTGCAAATGACCGATCCTCCTTATCCGACAGACGAACCACCAAGGCCAGCTGTACAACCGACCCCGGTCGAGCCGGAAATCACCGTTTCAGGGAGTAATACAAAAGAGGCTAGTAAGCCCAATAACATTTCTTTTCCTGATAATCCCCCTCTTTTGGTAACTCCTATTCCTTTTCCAGAAAGACAGAAGAAGAAGAAGTTCAAGGATCAATTGAAGAAGTTCATTGAAAAGATCAAGCAGATTCGAATCAACATCCCTTTTGCAGAAGCCTTGGAGGTAATGCCAAACTACACCAAGTTCATGAGGGAAGTCCTATCCAAGAAAATTCGAATCGAAGAAGACACACCAGTGACACTCACGGCAACTTGCAGTGCCATTCTTCAGTCGAATCTACCACCAAAAATGAAAGATCCAGGGAGTTACACTATTCCTTGTATTATTGGCAATTCCACTTTCGATAAAGCTTTATGTGATTTGGGGGCAAGTATTAATTTGATGCCTATGTCTGTGTTTCTAAAACTGGGCTTAGGAAATTTGAACCGCACTCGCATGACTTTACAGCTAGCTGATCGTTCATTGAAATATCCCGATGGGATTGTAGAAGATGTGCTAGTTAAAGTAGATAAATTCATTTTGCCTGTTGATTTTGTGGTACTTGAAATGCCTGAAGATGATGAAGCACCAATCATTTTAGGTCGTCCATTCTTAGCCACTGGTAAGGCGATGATTGATATGGAATTAGGATCTTTAATGCTTAGGGTAAATGGGGAAGAAGTTGTTTTTAATTTGACAGATGCATTTAAACACTCTGAGCATGTTGAGCATTGCAGTAGAATAGACGTGATCGAGGACTGTGTTTCCTCCTTTTTTGATTTGTATGAATTGTGTGATTCTATTGAGCACTGCATTGTTAATTCTATTGATTTGCATTCTGCCTCCCCCGAAACCCCTATTGAAAATGATGTGCTTGATTGTGTGTTGTTTCTTGAGTGTGCCGAGACTTTGGGCGTAGACGAGGTAGGAATCGTCCCCGAGATACCAGTTAGTGTGAAAACGGCTCCCGTACTGGAATTGAAGCAATTACCGGATTATCTTTGTTATGCTTTTCTTGGAGCAGACAAGACTTATCCGGTGATTATTTCTTCTAGTTTGAGCGAGTCCGAAACAAACACACTGCTGGAGGTCCTTAGAGAATATAGGTCAGCTATAGGTTGGTCTATTGAGGATATTAAGGGAATTAGCCCGTCTATTGTTCAACACAAAATTCTAATGGAAGACGTCTATAAACCGAGAGTCCAACCTCAGAGGCGGTTAAACCCGTCAATGAAAGAGGTAGTCAAAAAAGAAGTCTTGAAATTGTTAGGCGCTGGTATGATTTATGCAATTTCTGACAGTCCGTGGGTCAGTCCGGTGCAGGTTGTGCCAAAAAGGGGTGGGATGACGGTTATTGTGAATGACAAAAATGAACTTATTCCGTCTAGAACAGTCACTGGGTGGCGTGTATGCTTCGATTACCGATTATTGAATGCAGCCACTAGAAAAGACCATTTCCCCCTTCCCTTTATCGATCAAATGCTAGACAGGCTAGGAGGTTTCGAGTATTACTGTTTTCTTGATGGTTATTCGGGGTACAATCAAATTTCAATCGCCCCGGAAGACCAAGAGAAAACTACTTTTACTTGCCCCTACGGTACTTTTGCATTTCGTAGGATGCCTTTCGGTTTGTGTAATGCGCCTGCTACCTTTCAACGTTGTATGATGTCTATATTTCACGATATGGTAGAAGAGTTTCTTGAGGTGTTTATGGATGATTTTTCTGTGTTTGGATCGTCTTTCGATCATTGTGTGCACAATCTAGAACTTGTTTTGAAAAGATGTACAGAAACGAACCTTGTTTTAAATTGGGAAAAATGTCATTTTATGGTTCGTGAAGGTATTGTTCTAGGCCACAAGGTCTCGAAAAAGGGTCTTGAGGTGGATAGGGCAAAAATCGAAACGATTGAAAAATTGCCTCCACCGAAGGATGTGAAGGGAGTTAGAAGTTTTTTAGGGCATGCTGGGTTTTACCGTAGATTCATTAAAGATTTTTCGAAAATAGTAAAACCATTATGTCATTTGCTTGAGAAGGAAGCTGTCTTTGATTTTGATTCTGCTTGTTTGCAGGCTTTCACGTTTCTCAAGGAGAAGCTAACCCAATCACCGATTATGATTACTCCCAATTGGGAGGAACCATTCGAGATCATGTGCGATGCGAGCGACTATGCTGTAGGTGCAGTATTGGGACAAAGGAGGGACAAAATCTTCAAAGCCATCTACTATTCGAGTCGTACACTTGACCAGGCACAGAAGAACTATTCAACGACCGAAAAGGAAATGCTTGCTGTCGTTTATGCTGTTGACAAGTTCAGACCGTATATTTTGGGGTCTCAGGTGATCATTTACACCGACCACGCAGCTATTCGTTACTTGTTCGCAAAGAAGGACGCCAAGCCCAGACTCATCAGATGGGTACTCCTACTCCAGGAGTTCGACTTGGAAATCAGAGACAAGAAGGGGAGCGAGAATGTGGTAGCAGATCATCTTTCCAGACTCATACTAGAAGAAGTCCAGCTGAAGGAAATATTCAGGAATCCTTCCCAGACGAGCAACTGCTCGCCATTAGTACTCACACTCCGTGGTATGCTGATGTGGCCAACTTCTTGGCCAGTGGAATCATTCCTGACGATCTTTCGTATCACCAAAAGAAAAAATTCCTTCACGACAGTCGTTTCTATCTTTGGGACGAGCCATTGCTTTTCAGAACCGGCCCCGATCGTGTCATCCGAAGATGTGTTCCGGAAACAGAAGTACGTGAGATTCTCACACATTGCCACTCTTCACCTTGTGGCGGGCATCACGGGGAATCTCGCACTGCCGCCAAGGTTCTGCAGTCAGGCTTCTTTTGGCCAACCCTTTTCCGAGATAGTTACGAGTTCGTGAAACGGTGTGATCGATGCCAACGAACAGGGAACCTTTCCAACAAAAGCCAAATGCCTTTGAACAACATGCAAGAGGTGGAGCTTTTCGATGTTTGGGGCATAGACTTCATGGGACCATTCCCATCTTCGAACGGGAAGTTATACATTTTGCTTGCCGTGGACTACGTGTCCAAATGGGTCGAAGCGATTGCCACCACCACCAACGATGCTCGTACGGTCCTCAAATTCTTCCACAAGAACATCTTCTCGAGGTTTGGGACACCCAGGGCAATCATTAGCGATGAAGGATCTCACTTCTGCAACAAACTGCTCACTAATCTCACGAACAAGTTGGGAATCCGACACAAAATTGCGCTTGCCTATCATCCGCAGACAAATGGCCTTGCTGAGTTGTCAAACCGAGAAATCAAACAGATTCTGGAGAAGACCGTGAGCACGAACCGAAAAGATTGGGCATTGAAGCTCGATGATGCACTTTGGGCCTATCGAACCGCATTCAAAACACCGATTGGGATGTCTCCGTACAAACTCGTGTATGGGAAAGCGTGCCACCTGCCAGTGGAATTGGAGCACCGAGCTTATTGGGCAGTCAAAAAGCTCAATTTCGATCAAACAGCTACCGGCGATCGTCGATTGCTTCAACTCAACGAAATGGAGGAGTTCAGAAATGATGCTTACGAAAATGCCAAGATTTACAAAGAAAAGACGAAAAAGTGGCATGACAAAAGAATTACGAAGCGAGAGTTCCGGGCAGGTGACCAAGTCCTGCTATTCAATTCTCGGCTACGACTATTTCCGGGAAAGCTCAAGTCCCGTTGGTCGGGACCATTCGTAGTCCTGAGCGCCACCCCACAAGGAGTAATCGAAATACGAGGACGAGACGGTCCGTCGTTCAAAGTGAATGGGCAACGAGTTAAGCATTACTACCCGAATGGTGCTCCCGAGGAAGTGGAGCGTGTCGCACTAATTTTCTCCCAATAAATCCAAAAGAAGTCGAGCCGTCGACTGTAAAACAGGCGCTAAATGGGAGGCAACCCATTGTTGCTCATGTTCTGTCATTTTTCTTTTTTTCTTGTTTTCGTTTTTATCTTTTTTAGCTTTTTCGTGCATTTTTATATTTTAGGGTTCAGCATCTCTATCTCACCCTCATTTAAAATTTTCGTTTTGGCAGGTTTTAGGCGTCCCAGATCGCGATCCAGGTAAGCCGGATCGCGATCTGGGGTGTTTTTCCAGTGGCAGCGAATTTTGGGCCCGGATCGCGATCCAGGTAAGTCGGATCGCGATCTGGGACGTTTTTCCAGAAGCTGAAATTTTAAGGGCCAGATCGCGATCCAGGTAAGCCGGATCGCGATCTGGGGCCTTTTTCCAGAAGCAGCAAGGTGAGCCTCCAGATCGCGATCCGGGTATTGTGGATCGCGATCTGGGGCCGAAAAACAGCTCAAAGGGCTGAACCCCCCCCTTCATTTTCTTATTTCCCCTTTTTCTAATTCCAAACCCTAACCCCTCCCCAATTTCAAAATCTTCAAATTTCTTTCATAAAAGTACATCAATCACACACTTGAACATCACAAATTCACGATTTGCACATTTACTCCAAGAATTTGTGGGTGAATCTTCAAGAAAAGGTAAATTTTCAATCTAATCTTCATTCCTTTCATTTTCTTCAATTCTTTCGAATTTCCCCAAAATTTCATGTTTTTTTCCCCTTGTTTGTTAATTGTGTATGCTAGTACGTGATTTTGTACTTGGTGTTGGGATTCAAAACATGAATTTGCGGGTGAACCAATGTTTAGATATAGGAATTGCCCTATTGTTCTTAATTTCGAACTAAAGGATAAAATAAAGATTTGAATGACTTGGGTTGATTATTTAGCTACCTATTGTTAATTGTGGTGGTAGATTCTCACTTGGGTGTTGTGATTGATGTAGGAGGGATAGGTACCGAACAACCGGTGGAAATCAAAAGGCTTACCAAGTTGGGCACGCCAAGTGTTCGACAAAATTCCCGAACCAACTTCCAAAGGCTTTCGACCCTCCATCTCGCACAAATTCGATCGAAATGACGTCGCCGGCCAAGAAACTCTTAAAGACGGGCGAAACCACCAAAAAAGCCCAACCCAAGGAGAAGGCACCGGCAAAGGGAAAAGCCGCACCGAAGAAAAAGGCGGCTTCTCGAGGTACGGGAAGCCAAGAAGGCACTTCGAGCGCACCACCACCATCTCAAGTGCCGGAGGAGCAACAAACCCCACGCACGGGAAACGTGCAACTTGAGATGGGATCCCGGGCTAATCAACACACCATCCTTGACCGCGTAGTCCTCGAACCGGGAGATGAGCTTTTGTACGTGAACGTCGAGGCAAAAAGGGAATTCATACGTCGCCACAGCCGACCGTTTGTTCCAGAAAGGGAATTAGATCTCGATGGCATGCCAAGAGAGTCGATCTTCGAAAACTTTGATCGTCGACAATGGAAGTACTTGGCCAAACGACCGGAGGACTACAACGAGAATCTAGTGAGGCTCTTCTATGCCAATGCCGGTTTTCACCCGGGGTCGGTGGTCGTTCTTCGAAACCAAGAGGTGCGCTATGACGCTGCTACAATCAACAAGTTTTTCCACCTACCCGAAGTCCCGACCGAGCCGTTTCAACAACTGAAGATGGCAACGACCTATGAGGAGCTGATTCAGACTCTTTGCCCGAGGGGTTCGAAGTGGGAAAAAGGAGAGCACTGGTTTCGTCGGGGAGAACTTTCAAGAGAAGCGAAGGTTTGGATGTACTTCGTCAGTAGCAGGCTAATGCCCACAAAATCGACGGCCAAGACCTATGCCCCACGTCTTACACTGATGTATGCCATAATGAAGAGGACACCTGTGAACGTGGGCGCGATCATACACTCTGAGATCCGACGATGCTTAGGTGATACCTCTCTAGGTCTGATGTTCCCTTCCCTCATCACTACACTGTGTGATCGTGCAGGGGTCCCCACATACGCTGATGACCGGCTCATCAGGTCACCACAGCCGATCTTCCCTTACCACAAGCTCCAGCCAGCGAGTGGACCCCTAGGCGAGGGCGACTCGGACTTACCAGATGCGGGTCCCTCAGGTGTTCATGCGGCTGGACCACAACCAAGGGCCAGAAGAGGCAGACAAGAAGCAGCACCACAGCTCCCGGAGTATGTCGGCCAATGGATGGATGTTATGGAGGAAAACGTGGGATGGTTCAAGAAAATGATAAAGGCCATGGCTGCAGCGCTTCAGTGCAGGACCGATGACATTGTCGAGCCACGGCCGTTCCCACCACGGCCTCGATATGATGGAGCATCAACCTCCGCCGCCGACGAACAAGCACAAGCGGCTGCCACTACACTGGTGACACAGGCCTGGGAGGAGTACGAGCGGGGACGACCGGAAGAGGAGGGAGGAGCCCACGAGGACGATCACGACAACTAGGGGACGTTGTGTTTTCTTTCCCTTTTATTTTTTATTCTGCTTTTGAGCATAGGGACTATGCTAGAATTTAAGTTTGAGGGTGGTGTGTGTTGAACCTGTTTGTTTTTAGTTCGTTTGTTTTGGGATGAGTCGTTGGATTGATATTTCGTTTACGATGTATCTTTGCTAGACTTTGTTTATTTTTTTTTATTTTATTTATCTTATTTTGATTTGGTCTTTTGCATGCATATCATATAATTTAGTCTCGTTTATGTATTTCGATTTCCGTAATTGTGTTATGTTTGTCACATGCATCTCATTTAGGATCGAGTGTAATTTGCATTTCCGGGTTCTTTTGAAGCAAAGCAATTAATGAATTAGTAGATGGGCTAGTTGATTTTAAAATTGAAATTTTGGATCACCGGCTAATTATAGATGAACCTTCCGACTGCGTTTTTGCAACTTGTGTGGATAGCCTTTCGAATCCTTTCCGATTAAGCTTGAGCGCATTTTTCTGAGGGGTATAATAGCCTGAGGTTTGGGGGGCAGGTTAGAATTGAATTATGTGTTCACGATTTCGAGTTGTTGGCTAGAAGTTCTATCAATGGTCTTTACGTTTTTATTCGATACGTCAAAAAAAAAAAAAAAAAAGAAGAAGAAAAAAAAAAAAAAAAAGAAAGTTGTGAGAAAAATCACAATTTATTGTTGTTGTCGTATCATATTGAATAAAAGGACCTACTTATGCCCAACTCGAGTTTTTGAATTTCAGAATCAAAACTTACTTTTCACCCACATTTCTACTCAAAACCCTCGATGATTGTGTTTATTGTTTAATTACGGATTCTTGAGTCTATCTTTCATTTTGGTGTAGAAACAACTAATTGCGTCGGTAGGAAAGTCGAATACCTTAAAGCCGGGGGCCACTCTGAGATTTTAGGTTATCTAGCTCGTTTTATCTTTCGAATTAATTGCAATGCTTTGACCAATCCGGCAACTTTGTGGGTGTGTTGTCTGAAAACCCTCACGAGACACAACTCGTCCTTTGGTGGTACCCAGGGGTTCAACGGCTTGTTGCATACGCTAAATGCAATCGTGTTTCCCTACGTTAGTGGCCTAGTTTAGTTTGTCGTTTTTATTTCATTTTTCGTTTTGATTTACTCGGGACGAGTAAAGATCTAAGTTTGAGGGTGTGATAAGTGTTCGTTTTGCACGATTTTTGCTTATCAAATCTTCGAGTTTTGGTCTTCGTTCGTCCGAGTTTCGGCTTTATTTGTGTATATTATTGCGTTTCTTGTTTTATTTCCTTTTTTAGGTTTTGTTAGCTTTTGTTGCCAAGTCGAAGCCATTTGGAAGCGAAACCGATTTTTCAAGCCGAGAAAGTGGTCATTAAGACCCAGATCGCGATCCAGGAAAGCCGGATCGCGATCTGGGGGCAAATTCCAGTAGTGTGCAAAGTTCAGACCCAGATCGCGATCCAGGAAAGTCGGATCGCGATCTGGTGACAAATTCCAGTGGCAGACTAGATTCAGACCCAGATCGCGATCCGCACTTCCTGGATCGCGATCTGGGAGGCGGTTCGCGTTTTTTTAAAGAAGCCAGATCGCGATCTGGCTTTATTGGATCGCGATCTGGCGCGTTTTTCAAGGCTAGATATTTTAAATTGCAAAGCTTCTTGAGGAAGCTTTGCAATTTACTATAAATAGAAGCAAGCCCTCACTCTTCATTCTTCTTCGACTTTTTACGGTTTTCGACGGTTCTTCGCGGGAATCATCAGCGGGGGTTCCGACTTGGGTTTTTCTTACGCAATTTCTTTACGTTTTGTTCTTCATTTCCTTTGTACATTCTTTTGATACTATGTTTGTTATGAACTAAGAACATTTTCTTCTAGGGTAATGAAGCCTTGTATATATTGATTTCGATCGTCATTTCTACTTTCTATTTGTCGTGTTTTGATTTCGTTTATGTTTTCCTGTATTAAATGCTTCTGATTGTGTTGATCAGCTCTCAGACTGATATTAAATAGGAATGAACTCGAGAGAGGATTTCTTGTTTGAAGTTAGGAAAACATAGCCCGGGGTGTGGAAACGGAGACGTGATGCACTTCGGGTAGCCCTTAAGGACTTGACCTAAATGCTCTCTTAATAGCAGGTTCTGAACGGAGACGTCGGACCTGTGGGTAGACTCTAGCTACACTGGAGACGGGGGTTAGAGTATATTAGCGTCTGGGTTAACGAATAGGAACGTGATTTTAGATGGTGGATTTGTCGATCGTTGTTGATTATACCTAGGTGGATTTGGCCCTAGAAGTCCCTTTTAAATCGAAGTCCCCCGCGTTGAGTTGTCGTTACTTTATTTTACGTACATTTTATATTTGCATGTTTACGTTCTTGCATGCTTTTAAATTAGGGTTTCTCACCAATCCACTTATTTACGATCGGCTAGATAATATAACGATAATATAATTACACTACTCAGCATTTGAATCTACAAGGTCCCTGTGGATCGATATCCGGAACCACTGTTCTGCAAAATGCGATACCGTATACTTGCGGTAATTTATACGTGAGGAAAACGCGTATCACCCCACCACTCCAAGCACATAGAAAATTACTGGAACAGAAGCTGCAGGATGAGATGGATAAACTCTTTCTCTCTTCTTCGTTATCTTTCTCATTTTTTTATTTTTATTTTCCAGATTTGTCCACCACCACCACCACCACCGTCGCCGCCTCTCTCACTCTCTTTCCTTCACCACCGCCACCATCGCCGTTGTCGTCGACTCCCCATGACTCTCGTTCGTTTTCTATCTTTATTTATGTATTTTTCGATTTTTTTTTTCAGATATAAACAACAGTAGTAACAGGACTATAGTCATGTTCGAATATGACGATAGTCATATTTATGTATTTTTTGAATATGATTGTAGTCATATTCGAATATGACTATTATTGAATATGCATGTAGACATATTCGAATATGTTCTATCTTCTCGTTTTCAAGTTGACTTCTAATAACTAGATTCAAAATTGTTATTTTTTGTGTGGATTTTTTCGTAAACAATAGGGAATCTCCGTTGTTTATATAATTTGGTAAACATGACTATACCACACTATATAATCGGAATTTTTAAGTTGAAAATGTAAAAAATTGCAATATAAAGAAAGAATATGTCTACATAGTCACATATAGTCATATTCAACTATAGTCATATTCGTAGTTGTAAGTCTGACGAAAAAAAAAATTCAATTTTTTGTTTAAAAAGAAAAAAAATATTAAAATATATATTTTTATTAAAAGAAATATTAAAAAACAAAAATAAATAAAAAAATGGCTAAAATATCCGAAAATAATAAAAAATAAAAAATAAATAAATAAATCATTTTTTTTTATTTGGTAGCAAATTTTTAGGAATTTGGAAGCAAATTTTTAGGAATTAGATTATTGTTATGGAAAGAGAGAAAAAATGATAATTGAGACTAATTATGCTAATTGACATAAGGGTAGAATTGGAAATACAAATTCTAGGGGTTATCACAAAGAAAGATTTAAGGGGTGGACATATCACCATTTATTATCTATATGAGGGGTTTATTGCTAATGACTATTATTGAGCTCGAATATAATTATGATACGTTCTCCGAATCTTCCTACATGAAGATGTTTGATAAACATCAATTAAGTTATTTATTGATTAAGAAAATGACATTTATTCCTTAACCAATATTGCGTAACTTATATGAATATACTCATTATTTACATTTACCTGGTCAGATCTTAGACATAATCACAATTTGTAAGCTTTTCAAGAGGTTATTTGGAAAATTTATCTTCTATTCGATATTTGCATTTTTTTTATTTTTTTTATTTTTTTTGAGGAAAATGATGAAATATCATTAGGCAAAAGCCACAGCCTTTTCTTCTTTATCACATTCGAAAATATCCGGCTTTACAACATCAACTGGCTTTAGGAATGAAAAAGTTTTCCTCAGTAAACCTATAAGTTTCCAAAACATTTGGACCGAATCCATGCATTCTAAAGCTTCTTTTCGAATTGTCTCCAAAACGGCTCCCATCTTTCGTTTTAAATGGCATCCACCTCCTATAGACCGATATAAATTAAACATTGATGGTGCATCAAGTTCTGACCCAGGGAATGCAGAATGCAGGTATTGGTGGGATCACTGGGGATCCCAATGGAAACTTCGTGTCCGCATTTTCTGAAAATATTGGCATTTATTCTAACAATAAGGGTGAAATGTGGGCATTTTTCGAAGGAATTAAAATGACAAGGGATCGTGATATAAAGAAATTAATTATCGAATCTTACTCTTAATTTTTGATCATCTGTGTTCCTAGGCAGGAGGTGCCCAAGGACCTCGAGGGATCACTGAAGATGTTGAATAGTTTTGAAGAAGTTACACTACAGTTTGGATATCGTGAGATTAACGGAGCTGCGGATGGACTTGCTAAGATGGGCATTATATTGAGAAGTAATGAAACCAGATATTTTGAATCATTTCCTCTGTTTTTGAACAATATTCTGACTGGCAACATAACTGAATCTTATCCTCGCAAATGTTTTTATCCTTATATTAGAACTGTTATCTTGAAGTAATAATATTTTGTTGTTTTCCAGTTCAAAAAAAAAAGCCACAACCTCCAAAGGAAGTTCAGTACCAATAATACAATCGTTAGCCAAAGTTTTTGCTAAAACATGAGCTAAACAATTAGCAAAGCACTTAATAAAATGAAAGGAGCATAAACGGAAGTCTTTGGCCAATATAGAGACAATGTTCCACTAAAGCACGGAACGATAAATAATCGGAGCGCTCGAATAACTTGGAAACAATCCCCTTCAAGAATAATTGATTCCCAGCCTTTATTCCTTGCCATTTTAATAGCCGTTAGCATCGCCATTGCCTCACATTCTAGAGGCATAAGTGATACGAACCCCGTAGAACTCGTTACGAGACCCAATACCTTACGCGGAAGCAAGATCGAATCCAAAAACAAAGATTCAAGTTTGGCGGAAGCAAGAAATAATAACCCATAGCTATAAAGAGCTAGAAACCATTATTATCAATGTGGAATATTGACCCCATAGTTATAAACAACCAGAAAACAATATTATGTCGCTAAGAAAGTTACAAGAATCCACTTGTAAAATCCCAAAGTTCCTTTAGAATAGCGAAGGAGAAATAACTCTCAATATACTCAAATATTCATTAAAATTCGTCCATCAAAATAGGCCAAATTGGCAACCTATTTATAAGATCTAAAAAGATTCATTTTTCACAAGGATAAGGACTCCTACCTAATATAAAATAAGGAAACTTATAAATAAGCAAATCTTAACCATAAAAGACTCTAAATTAATAAAAAAACATAATAAATCCTAAATTAAAAACGTGCATAGATAAATTATATAACTTGATCTTCAAATCGACTTCTCGATCAACCTTCGTAACTCGCGCAGACATTGGGTTGTGCACGTACATGCAATTAAAGCTCAAAGTCGACACTGTTTCACTTCGAATATCTCTTCACTCAAAACATGAAAGTTGTAGAGCTTTCAGTTAGCTTTCTGAATCATTTTGAATCAGCTTAAATGGACTTTAGATGCGAGAGTTATAACTCGAATGGTAAACAGTGCCAGAATAGGCGAGAATCTCGGATGCATGGAATTCGACTTGTCCAACGAATTCTTCTCTTTCTTTTCTTCCAATTCCAAACCATAGACATCTCAAACATTTGATACCAACCTTTCTTCTCCAAGGAAAACTCGAATATCCTCTTAAAACCCGTACGCTTGCGCTTCTTCCAATTCTTCATCTTTGAGCTTGCTAGGATCGTATCATACTGCCCCTCTTTAAAAGGATTCGTCCTCGAATCCGGACAAATATATAACAAGGAGTATAAACAAAATCAATCTCATGATCGATCACTCTATTCGGTAGCAAACTTACACATCTCCACACCATCTTGCAGCCATTGAAGTGTATATGAACATGGATATTTTGTAGTTCGAAGTGCCAATGTGTTCAACCTCTGTATAGAGAATGATTGAAGGATCTCTCTAGGCACCGCCATCTCATCAACATTCACACTGAGAGTTTGCACTTTGCTTAGCTCGGCATTAACTTCGATGCATGGTTGGATCATATCATTCTCTACCTCTTCAAAAGGATTCGTCCTCGAATCCGATCCTTCAATATCTTCTTCAAGTGGTGGGGCGGTTTTGCACTTTTCATCCTCCTTGGGCTGCAACTCAACAATATCGTCTTGCATCCCATCAATTTTTGCACCAATGCTTTCCACGATGTCTAGAACATTTTCCTCCATGGGAATTTCAATGTTATCATTCCTCTGAGGTGGTGACACGTAAATAATATTTTTTCTCCTTTGCAGAATCATCCTCAATGTTGGACCACACGTGCACGAATTGTTTGCTCGGACACTCTCCTCTCTTAGTCTTGAATTGCTGCTCAGTTTTTGATTTCTCTCTTTTAGGCTTTTGCAACGATTTTCTCACCATGCTCGTTGGAGTACTCCTTTGCGAATCCCACCTCGGCGAATTTCGTTCTTCTGACTTAGTAACTTGCCTCAAGCTTTGCATCTTCAATTCCCTATAATAATGGGCAGGAACGAACATCTTTCTCATAACTGCCTTCATGGACTCCCAATCATCAATTGATGGTTCACCACAGCGGCGCCTAGTTAAGACAAACTGGTCCCACCAAGAAATTGCATAGTCAATGAACGCTTCGACGGCGAGCTTCACCTTCTTCTTTTCGGAATAATAATGACAATCAAATACGAGCTCAAGCTTTCTTTCCCATTGAATGTACGCATCAGGATCGCTCTTACCTTGGAAAGATGGTATTGTCAACTTGATTGAGCTGAAGTTTTGATATATGCCATCTCTTTCTCGACCAAAATTTCATCGGCTCGATATGTTTCCAATTTGGACCCCCGTCCTATACTCTCCCTCCTTGATTTTTTAGTGTTCACACAAAAATTTCCATCACGGTCTACCTCTTTATCAGGATAAGGTATAACTGATTGATGAACATCACGTCGTACGTATGGCCCTCGAACAAGTTGATCTTTGCGTAGTTCCTTTAGTTGGGTAACAATTCCTTCAATCCGATCTTGGAGTTCCTGGAAGCGTTTTTCCATCGGCGACATCCTACGCTGCTCAATTCTTTCTCCTTTATAATCGGCCTTCTCGGACATGATCAAAGCAATTTTTTTTTCTTTTTATTTTTAATGACACAAACAAAACCAAACTTAGACTCTAAGCAACTCAAAATAAAATAACAAAAATTCGAATTTGATTTTTTTTTTTTTTTGTTTTTTTTATGGACTGTAGACAAAACCTAACTTAGACTCAAAGAAACTTCAAACAAAGAAATAAATTTCAAATTTTTTTTATTTTTTTATTTTTTGGTTTATGGACTCTAAATAAACAAAACGACAGAGTAGAAGACTCAACAACAATAGACACGAAACGAGAAAAAAACGAAGACACGAAAAAAGGACTGACTCAACAATCAAGATAAAGGATAGACGAAATATGTTTTTGATGTTGGCTCTGATACCAACTGATATGAACCCCGTAGAACTCGTTACGAGACCCAATACCTTACGCGGAAGCAAGATCGAAGACATCCAAAAATAAAGATTCAAGTTTGGCGGAAGCAAGGAATAATGACCCCATAGATATAATGAGCTATAAACCATTATTATCAAGGTGGAATATTAACCCCGTGGTTATAAAGAACCAGAAACCAATATTATTTCGCCAAGAAAGTTACAAGAATCCACTTGTAAAATCCCGAAGTTGCTGTAGAACAGCGAAGGAGAAATAACTCTCAATATACTCAAATATTCATTAAAATTCGTCCATCAAAATAGGCCAAATTGGCAACCTATTTATAAGATCTAAAAAGACTTCTTTTCACAAGGATAAGGACTCCTACCTAATATAAAATAAGGAAAGTTATAAATAAGCAAATCCTAACTATAAAAGACTCTAAAATAATAAAAAACATAATAAATCCTAAATTAAAAACGTGCATAAATAAATTATATAACTTGATCTTCAAGTCGACTTCTCGATCAACCTTCGTAACTTGCGCATACAATGGGTTGTGCACATGCATGCAATTAAAGCTCAATGTCGACACTGTTCCACTTCGAATATCTCTTCGCTCAAACCATGAAAGTTGTAGATCTTTCAGTTAGATTTCTGAATCATTTTGAATCAGCTTAAATGGACTTTAGATGCGAGAGTTATAACTCGAATGGTAAACAGTGCCAGAATAGGCGAGAATCTCGGATGCATGGAATTCGACTTGTCCAATGAATTCTTCTCTTTCTTTTCTTCCAATTCCAAATCATAGACATCTCAAACATTTCATACCAACCTTTCTTCTCCAAGGAAAACTCGAATATCCTCTTAAAACACGTACGCTTGCGCTTCTTCCAATTCTTCATCTTTGAGCTTGCTAGGATCGTATCAATAAGTGATCCATCAACCTTATCCATGCCACTCTAAGTTGTTCCCGTCGCTATCACGGGTTACAATTTCAACAGAAAATTAGTTTTTCCCCGGCGGTAAGGCAGCATCAAAATTTAGTTCACCACTCCACTTGGTGGTGGTTGCCACACACCAGCATATGAAAACTTTGTCTTTGTGCTAGACGTCAATTTCGCTATTTTAAAAGCATCAAGATATGCTCTACTCCAATGCACAATATCAATCATCGGTATTCCTTTCTCTCCATGAAGCTCCTTATTCCTAATATCCCATACCTTCCATGCTATGATTATAGCCACATTGAAATCGTCCGCATTCAATAAATGGTGAAGACTTTCTACAAAATTACATGCAGAAGTGAAAACTATGTATGTAAGTTTATCAAAGGGTGCGACTTCTAAACTTTGTTCAACTTCCCTGCATTTAACAAAAATATGGAGGGAGTCTTCCACTGCCATCTGTTAGTAATCGCAAATAGGGGAAGTGGAAATTTTTCGATGGTTCAACTCCGCTTTGGTGGGTAATATGTTTGTTACAATACAAATATATTATGGTTAAAACTAATACTATTTTAAATAAAGTCCATAAATATTACTTATTATTTCCATTTATACATTAAAAGAAAATAAAAATCATGACCGATGCCCTTGAATAAGCGAATTTTTTTAACATACCCACCGTTGTATTGTTACAAATAAAATCACCCCCTTTAGAGATTTTCAAGGTCCGTTCCTCCGTCCCTGCTAGAGCCCCGTTTTGACTGTATTTATAAAGTTTGCCTTGGGCCCGAAATTCCTAGGAATGGCCCTATATGCCACCAACAACTTGATTACTAAGCTCGCAACACCGGATCAGATCTTGAGCACATAATTACATTAGAGTTTTCTCGCATCTAGATTGAGCTGGACACGCTCCTCATTGTCCAGCTTCTTTCATCACAGGACACCGACCACTTGACCTTGCAGCCTCGTAAGGTGGTAGTTATAGTTTAAATTAGGGGTGCTAATTTTTTTTTCGAAACAAAAAATCGAAATATATAAAAAATATTTTTTCCTAAAAAAAAGTTAAATTTTTTTTTTTGTGAATACAAAAATTGAAAAAAAATAAAAAAAAACAGGAAAAAAAATTTGAAATATAGTTTTTTTTTCCAAAAAAAAGTAAAAACAATATTTTTTGTTCAATGTTTTTCGAAAAATAAAATAAATATATTGGAAAAACTGAAGGAAAAGAAATTCGGAAAAACAAAATTCTGAAAAAAAATCGAACAATAATAAAAAATATATATTTTTGAAAAAAAAATTGGAATAAAAATCGAAAAATAATTTTTTTTCCGAATTTTTTAGATTTTTTTTTCGAAAAATAAAAAAGAAAATTGTCGGAAAAACAAAAGAAGACAAAAAATTCGAAAATTTAAAAATAAAATATTTTTTTTCGAAAAAATAAAAAAAATAACAAAGTATAAATATTAAAAAGAGGAAGAAAAAAATTATGTACAATAAAGAGCGTAATTCGGTCATTTTCATGTAATTATGTTGATGTTAAGGAAATCAAATATCAAATACTATTAAACAATGAAAGAGAAAAAAAATTCAAAATTTAATAACAAACATCTTATAAAATAGTAAGTTGTATTATTTTATATAGTGAATTATTTTATCTTGACTAATGTTATCTTGCATTATAAATAAATAAGCTCGCTATGTGTAATATTGGCTGAGCTAGTGATGACAGTTTGACCAAAACTATTGATTTGTGCAGTGAATGGAATAATATATATAGACCACACAACTCACAAGCTAAGTGAAAGGAGGTGATGTATATTGTATCGAGAAATAATTGATTGAAGAAGAAGATGGGTTTTTTGTTGGACAAATTAGCGTGGAGTCTCTTCGATCTAATCCACAACTTCTTGATTAAAGTGCTGAGATGCACATGCATGGGCAGATGTGCTTCTTTTTGACTAAACTCAATGAACTCAAACATGCAAATACCCCCATACTTATTCTCACTAAGATCTGACACCATCCTTGTTATTTTTCTTTCAATTTTCTCTCTCCCTCCTCACCAGAACTAAAAAAAAAAACTGAAGCTGCATCCCCCTCTTTCCTGAAAAAGGGGAGTAGAATTTAACCAAACGAAGAAGACCAGCGAACAAAAAAAGTTGATTAAATAAAAACAAACATAAAATGTAAAACATATACAATATTAGAACACCACTTGATTGCTTATTATTTACTCAAATTCTTGTACCAAGAGCAAAACATCCGTCTCCAAAATTCACTATTTTATATGAAGATTTATTATTTATCAAGTAAAGAAGTATTATTGGTCCTCTTAAACAATTTTATTTTATGTGTATACCGTGTACAATTAAACTTCTATAATTAATACGGAAAATTACACCTGCACTCCTAAGTTATTCTAAAATAATTTTAAGGTTCCTGTAGTATCGGTAATTACAATCACCCCCAAAACATTGTTAGAAGCCCTAACGGAATAATGCTCTGGGTAACTTATTCCATTAAGGTTCAAACGGGCAGTGGTGGAGACAACATAGAGCTCGGGGGTGACATGGTTGACGAACACTACTAGAAAATCGCATATTAGCTACGGACGAATTCGTTTCCAATTAACGCAAATCCGTCGCTAATGATTGATTAGCGATGGATTAAGCCCGTCCCAAAGTCCGTCGAAAAAGGTCGCGTCGCTAAAATTTAGCTACGACAAACAAAAATCCGTAACTAATTGTTAGCGATAGAATAATCGGTGGCTAAATCCGACGCTATGTTAGCAATAGAATAAAACAACGCTGAATACGTCGCTATCATAGCAATAAAACAATCCGTTGCCAAATTTATCACTAATTTTAGATAGGCATATAGCCCTAGCTACTTCCGTTGCAAAAATTGAATTGACTTTTAAAAAAAATAATATATATATATATATATATATATATATATAAACACGTATCAATGCTATAATTTTATACCTATTAATATATTATATAGCATAACAGTATCATACATCCAAAATCATTGGACAATTATAAACTTGAATTACAAATTCTAATAGCAGTCTTCCAAAAGCATGAAACGTAGTCAATCATATTCTTAAGTGTCATGTTCTCTCGAGAGGTCCTTGTGCTTGATATATCTTCATGCTTTACTTGTATCCCATCCTCTAGCTTGCTATATATATAAAAGAAAGAAAAGATAAATGTAATTAGCCAAATGGTGACTTAAGCTAAGAAGACAACTTAGATGGTAATAACTACTTAGCTATACTATTTACCTTCAAATGTAGCACCTGTTGTTGAATAATTATATTACCAAGAGAAACAAATAACTTGAATCTTCATTCATACTTTCAACCTTGAAGAAAGAGATTTCTAGAATTAATACATGCCAAGATAAAGAATTCATCCCATTCCTGTTAAAAAAGAAAAGAAAAAAAAAAAGAATTCATTCCAATTAACATTTAACGATCTTGCTACTGAATGGCTGACATGTAGCAAAATAGAAGAAAGTTCACGAGATATTAGCTAGATAATAATCAGGGCAATGTATAATATTAAATTAAACAAAAAGACTGATATAGTCATACTTGAGAAAGTCGAGCAATTTTCTGCTAGAGTAAAATCAAACTCTCCTCTTTGATATTCACATATGGCAGGATCTTTGATCACTTGTCTTGACTGCAAACATAGAAGAACCAATAAGCAAAACTAAAATCTGATATGAACAAAATAAGGTAGAGTGTATTTATAAAAAATCTAAAACTTCAATAAGGACATGTTATCTCCACATAGTAAACATTTCCAGCATATTTAAACAATCTAAATTGGCTTCAAACATACCCATGACTGCACCTTATATATGGAAGCTTGAGAAAATTACAAAGAAGCAAACCACATCACCAATCAGTTTCAAGCACATGATACACTGTGACATTCTTATGTAAAATTAAATGAATAAAAGTAGATGATTGCTACAATATTACTATATTAATAGCATGTTAATAGTAAAAACAACAAAACATTGCAATGGTATTTATTTTTTACTGTGTGGCTCGAGAAAGGCATTTATTCACCTTGTTCTACTGAGTGATAAACTCTCAATCATCAATTTAATTGCTCTCCAGATTGGTGGAATTTGTATTTTGTTGAGTTTCTCTGTGATTGGAAACAAAAACGTATGCCATCAATACAAACAATTCTTAGCAACTTTGCATATTTCACAGTATCAATATTGACTTAAAACATTTATTAAAGGCTATTGAAGAACATACCACATGAAACAGAGAGAATAATTTGCAAGAAGGATGAACCGACGAAGCTGCAAGATTATGAACTTTTAGTAAAAGAATGAAAAAGCCATTGCTAAAAAGTAAATTAAGTTGCATATAATCGAAACATTGCTTATGTAGCTTAAACCATATGGAAGCAATTAGGCCTATAAAAAATCCTGGTACTCTTATGCATATAAAGGATACATAAAACAACCTAAATAATTATAAAAAAAATTATTAAAAACATATATTGCACAAATAAACAAACCTTCTATGCTCTCAAATCTCAATGTACTGATGGTTGCTTTGTTCTCCTCATTTTAACCTCTTGAAATATCTCTAGGTAAACAACCCTGCAATGGAATATAGATATTTCTTCCAACACATGTTAATCAGATCTTCTTCCCCCTTCTAAAAATTGGGGGAAAACAAAAAAAACAAAAAAAATACAGAACTTACCATAAATGATATGCAGTAGCAGACGTTGTCATCGCTCTCAATTGATATATTAGGGCTTACTACAACTCCGTCAGATTTTTGGGCCGGCAGATCGAAGGGCTTCTTTTCCAAAGGCAGCAACGAAGGGTAACTAGGTTTTGGACGAAGAGAGGAAAATACGATTGGGGTTTGGGCCCTTGGCTTGTGTACGGCGAAAATGGGAGAGGGAAATATTTTGAAGTGGAGGGAAATGAAAAAATGAAAAGGGGTGGAGTTTTTTTAATACTTCTATTTTCTTTAAATTACACATATCTAATTTTACATTTGGAACATATTTTATTACTATTATATTATTTAAAACTCAACTATGAAAATTAATTGGAAGTAACATACTTAAGAGATATTTTTTTACTATAATGTAATCAATAATTCATTTAATTTAACAAACTAAGAAATAAATAATTGTTGAAAAAACTTAATAACTGATATAATATACAAAGTATGAATTCAAATCAATGTTTATAATTTTCAATAGTACATTAAGAAAAAAAAATCAATTGTTCAATAATTTAAAAATATATTTAAATTTTATATTAATTAGTTTTTTAAGTTTGTCCCTAATTGCTTATAAAAAGTGAGTACGATTTAATAATAGATAAATTCGTATGTAAATTGTAAACAATTACAGTAATAAACAAATTCAAAACAATAGTACTATAATATTAATATTTAAATGTATATTAAAACCCAACACATTAAACAGACTGACTTAAATTAAAAGGACATTCAGTTAATCAGAAACGGATTTTTATATGTCAGCTATTTAGAAACAAATTTATTATCCATCGCTAATTTTTGTTACTAAAGTATTTGTCTTAGCCACGAACCCGCGTCTGTCGTTACACCCGTTGCTAAATATTTAACTTAGTAACGAATATGTCATTCGTTGCTTATTTCCGTCGCTATAACTAAAACTTCATAAGAAAAGGGACGATTTTGTGTTTCGTTGCTAATTTTATCGTTAAATATGTATTTTCGCAACAGAACAACAATCCGTTGCTATTGTCCGTCGCTAATACGCAATTTTCTAGTAGTGGAAGGCCCGCAACATTTCTTAAATCCTTATTATTTCATATAATATATCTAAATTTTCGTTTATGGTAGTATTAAAGGCCCTCCGTAAAACAAATATAGTGTATATCGGTCTCCAGGACATGAAATCTTAGCTACGATAATTGTTTCAGGGATGTGACTGTAATTACCAATACCACAGAATCATCACGGTTATTTTACTATACCTTATGAGTGTGGGTGTAATTTAACACAGTTAATATAGTTATTTGCGACTAACAAAATTCTATTAAATTAGTTAGCCCACTAATTGATATATTAATAGTAATTAAATTTATGGATTAATTAATAGGGGGAATGACAAAGAGACCCATGAGAAGAGACTTAAATGCATATAGGTTCAGACAAAAAACAGTCTTGCAAATAAATCCATATTTATGTCTTTTGTCTAAAATACCCTCTATAATATATTTTTTATCAATTCCATCCATTATACTCTAACTTCCTCAATTTTACATATTGATCCCGGATTTGAACAAATATATCACATTAACCCTCATTTTCATAATTTTCTGAAAAAAATATTTTTTTTATTAATTTTTTTTTCCGGTCAGATTCCGGCGTTGATTTTTTTCTTTCTCTAAATTACTGTTTTTAACAACAAAATTATTGTCTAAAATAGTAATATTAAATACCAAAATAGTAATATTACTAATATTACTGTTACAAACTATAATATTACTAATATTAATGTCCCAAACAGTAATATTATTGTCTCAAACAGTAATATTATGAATATTACTTTCACAAACAGTAATATTACTAATATTATTGTCTCAACAGTAATATTATTGCATGAGACAGTAATATTACGGTCGAAGAACAAAATTGCAGGCCAAGACGATAAAATTAATTAATATAGTAAATTTACTGTCTCAGACATTTAAATTACTATTGGAGAAAGCAGGAAAGACAATAATATTAATGTTGATGTGGTTGACAGTAATATTACTGTAACAACAGCAATATTATTGTGTTTCCAGTAATATTACAATAGTAGACAGTAGTATTATTACGCTACTCCGTCAACAACTCAAATAAAACAAAAAACCCAAAAAATAATAATATTGATAACAGTAATATTATTGTGTTTACAAGTATTTTACTGTCAACGATAATATAATTACGTTGACTTGTCAACAAATCAAACCAAAAAAAAAAAAAAAAAACCAAAAAATAATAATATTGTCGCTGACTCTAATTGTACTGTCAATGACAGTACAGTTACATAAATGTACTGTGAACGACAGCGTCGTACAATTACGTTAATATACTATCAATGACAGTATAATTATTGTTAATGATAGTACAATTACGGTCAACATTTAGCGGCGGGGGTAAAAAACGGATAAAAAATTTAGGAAAAAAATCACTAAAAAAAATCAACACCGGAAATCGGCGGCAGAAAATGTAGACAATTTTTTTTTTCTCGAAAAAGTCAACGCCGGAAACCGGCGGCAAAATAATAAGTTCATAAAAAAATTCTAAAAAAAGAGTCAAAATTAAATTTTTGTGGTCAAAATTGATTAAATTGGGGTTACAATTAAGAATTGGGTGTAAAGGTTTCGGAGTAATTTTGTCATATACATTAATTTTTCCTTTATTTATTATACATATTAAAGGGATGTGTTTATTGACAAAAGAGATATAACCCCTGAATCTAGAATAATAAAAATGGTTGGTCAGATACTTATGCACAAAAACCCCTTATATTAAAGCGCATTTTGACCAAAAAAAAAAAAAAAAACTCAGACCTTCATTAATAGGGAGGAAGTTGTCCAACATATATTTCACTCTTTGATATAAATTCCTGCCCTTTTCTCCTTCTTCTATAATTCTAAAATTGCCCTTCCTCTATTTCCTTCCCACTACACCCATTCCCATTTTCATTTTCCTTTTTGTTTTAAATTAATTTTCATTTTCAATTTTTTGTTAAAAAAATTAATTTTTTTATTTTATTTTTTTAACGTTTTCCTTTATCTATCAGGTATATTAATCGACTAAAACATAGTCGATTAACAAACTGACTGCTAAAATAGTGGTTGTATAATGAAACTGACTACTAAAAGTAACAAAAACTACCGTAATACCGTCAATGAAATCCAACACGATTCAACAAAAAAATCCAATCATTAACCAACTCAAACAAATAACAAAAACCACAAAAAATAAATGAAAATCAACTACTTTTTACAAAACTACAAAATATATAAAAATTATAATTAATTTATACAAATCGGATGATGAACTGACAATGACAGAACGAAAATGCATCACCGCTATACAAATCAGATAATGAATTGACAATGGCAAAACAAAAATGCACCACCGGTCTCTCGCATTGAAATTTTTTTTTTAATATATATATATATGAAAAAATCCTTTTATATATCCCACAAAACAAAAATATCTCATTTTTTTTAAGTTGTTTTATTCACAAAATCCTTTTTGGCCACCCCAGCCATAAGCATGGGTACGCCCCTGCTCCTGGGCCAACAAGATTGCCGTTAAAGCGGCCATTGCTTCACCTTCCACCGGTTGAAGATTACTATGCATCTTGACCACCCTACGGACTGGAAAAAAAATTCATATTATTTCTGATTTTTTTTAAATAATGAAAATGGAGGTTAATATGATATATTTGTTCAAATCCACGGTCAATGTAAAATATTGATGAAATTAGAGTATAGTGGATGAAATTGATAAAAATTATATTATGGATTGTATTTTAGACAAAAGACATGTGAGTAGTTTATTTGCAACTGTGTTTTTGTCTGGACCTACGTGCATTTAAGTCCATTATCATGGGCCTATTTGTCCGCTAAAAAAACCACCCCTAAATATAACTGCACGAACTATGAAAATAAAAACTAAACTCTTCAACATCTGGTGGCTCCACTTAGGAGAATATTTAGTAAGATGAATTAAATGAAGCGCGGACAAATTGGTGTGGGTAAAGCCTAAAGAATGTAATTATGATTAGTAAAACAAAGCCATTATGAGCATGAAATATTTGTCTCGGATATGATTTGGGCATACAGAGGACTGGTCCCTCGGCATTGCATTTGCATCCATAAAACAAAAGGACTGGGTTGGGTCTATACCAAGAAATTACTAATATAATATTAAAGTTTGACTGGTTAAACTTAAAAAAAAAAGTGATAGTAGCATTATTTATTTCCCCCAGAATTTGCAAGGACAGAGAAAAAATATGTATAATAAAAAGTAAAAAGACAAAGGAATGATTTATTACAAAGTGGTACTATCTATCCTCCAATCAGTAAACAGAGAGGAAAACGAGCCAGTTCACGTGACAGGTCACTCTCATTCTTACCGTTGATAAAAGTAATAACAAGTGGAAATAAATAATAATAAATGTTTCACAAGGGCGTATTAGTAACAAAATTAATTAAAAACATTACAATAACAATTAACAATAAATAAGCAGTACAGTTAAGAGAATAGGGCAGCCTTTTTGTTTTTGGTTTATAAATACTGGTTCGCCGGTTGGTTGGTTTAGTTTAGTGGGATATAGCAAAAATGGGTTCCCTTTTGACTTGTTCAACACTTGTATTATTGTTTGTTGTAGTTTTTCTGGTTGAGTGTAACAATGCATACTACCCAGGCGGCGGCAAACACCGTCGATTTGCGTCACACAATTACAAAGATGCACTCACAAAATCAATACTGTTCTTCGAGGGACAGAGATCTGGTAAACTCCCTCCTAACCAAAGAGTCACTTGGAGAAAAGACTCTGCTCTTTCAGACGGCTCCGCAATGCATGTATGTTTTTTTAATATTTTTATTTTTTGGTTAAAGAAAAATAGATCTTTGATGTGGGTTTTTCGTCGTCGGTTTAACAAAAAAAAAAAAAAAATGCAGGTTGATTTGGTGGGAGGGTACTATGATGCAGGGGACAACGTGAAGTTTGGTTTCCCAATGGCATTCACAACGACAATGCTTTCATGGAGTGTGATTGAGTTTGGTGGTCTTATGAAAGGAGAGTTACAGCATTCCAAAGAAGCCATTCGCTGGGCTACTGACTATCTCCTCAAAGCTACTTCTCATCCAGGCACCATTTATGTTCAGGCATTATATTCTTTCTACCTAGATAGATTAGATCTTCCCTTTTTTTTTTATTAAAAAATATTTATTTATTTGTCTGAAATTAATAATAATAATAAATATTGGTAGTACAGGTGGGAGATGCAAGTCAGGATCACGCTTGCTGGGAGAGGCCTGAGGATATGGACACTCCTAGAAGTGTTTTCAAGATTGACCAAAATACCCCTGGCACTGAGGTTGCTGCTGAAACTGCTGCTGCTCTTGCTGCTGCTTCCTTAGTCTTCAGAAAGTCTGATCCTAATTATTCCAAGATCTTAGCCACAAGGGCCATCAGGGTATTTTTATTTATTTTTTTATCATCTCATTTTTTACATTATAAAAATATGTATTAATTAAAAAAACATATGAATCTGATTTGTGTTACGTTGTTTTGGTGGTTGATTCTCAGGTGTTTGAGTTTGCTGATAAGCACAGAGGTGCCTACAGTAATGGTCTGAGACGATATGTGTGCCCCTATTACTGTGATTTTTCGGGCTACCAGGTACTCTACATAAATAGAACATTATACTACTTAGCTTGTTGAAAACCATCTATTAATTAGTTAATTAATTAATTATATAAATTGGTTAAATAAAAGGATGAGCTGTTGTGGGGTGCTGCTTGGTTACATAAAGCAACGAGAAATCCAACATATCTGAGCTACATTCAAGCAAATGGACAGACCCTTGGTGCCGATGAATCCGATAACACTTTCGGTTGGGACAACAAGCATGTCGGAGCTCGAATTCTTCTTTCCAAGGTGGGTCTTCCTAATTTGTATTTTTTTTTACCTTCTTTCCTTTCAATGTGGGATTTATTATTATTGTGGCTTAATTAATTAACATGTTTATTGTGACAATTAATGAATTATTATTATTATTATTATTCAGGCATTTCTAGTCCAAAATGTTCAGCCTCTCCACGATTACAAAAACCATGCAGATAACTACATTTGCTCTCTAATCCCAGGGAACCCTTCTTCCAGTGCCCAATACACCCCAGGTTAATTCATATTTTTGTATCATTAAATAAAATATAACGGGGGGTTATGAATTTGAAAGTATTTGTAAATTGTAATTGGTGGTGTATGTCATCCAGGTGGGCTTCTATTCAAGATGAATGACAGTAACATGCAGTATGTGACATCCACCTCTTTCTTGCTAGTAACATATGCCAAATACTTGACCACTTCTCGCAAACTAGTTAACTGTGGTGGATCCATCATTACACCAAGGAAGCTCAGATCTCTTGCCAAAAAACAGGTGGATTATTTGCTCGGTGATAATCCAATGAAAATGTCTTTCATGGTTGGATACGGTTCACGGTATCCCCTCAGGGTCCACCACAGGGGATCATCTCTCCCTTCAATATCTTCACATCCCTCAAAGATACAATGCTCATCTGGCTTCACTATCATGAATTCTCAATCACCAAATCCAAACATATTGATTGGTGCTGTAGTTGGTGGGCCCGATCAGAACGACCGCTTCCCAGATCAAAGATCCGACTATGAGCAATCTGAGCCAGCCACTTACATCAATGCACCCCTTGTTGGTGCCTTGGCTTATCTTGCCCACTCTTTTGGCCAACTCTAAAAAGAAACCCAAAAACAAAACATTACTATTACTTCACTACTTCTACTACTACAACTAGTCCTGTGTTTTCTGCTTTTGTTATTTTTGAGGGCCAAACAAATGTTAACTTTCCAGTAATTAATTTTAATTTAGTAGTACTAGAGAAATATATAGTAGTAGTAGTAATTAATCAAAGAGCGCAGTAGCCGAGACAAAATATCTAGTGCTCGAGCCATGTAATGAACTGTGTTGGTCAGTTTGCCCTGTTTAATGAATGCCATTGAATTAAAGTTAATACTTTAATTTTTCTTAATTATTAATATTAATAATTAAATAGAAGAAAAAGGAAAAACAAAGCGATAAGTTTATGGTGTAAATTACATATGACACAGTGTGTGTGGAATGATTGAATGCGAGTTTTATGCATTGATGGCGGTATGGCAATGGCCAATTGTGTTGCGCCTTTTTGGTGTTTCATTTTTTTGTGCTATAATATTTTCTATACTTTGGGACTTGTAATGTGTCCTCTTCTGCTTTTAACTTATTAACTTATTATGCTACCAAGCAATCCCACCATTAAATTATTATGCTACATTTCTTCCAATTGGCTGTTTTTAGGTATGAATTAATTATATATTTAATTTTTTTAAATTGTAATTATAAAAATAAATAATGTCAATAGTGTATTTTATTCGACATTGTCATTTGCTTTTTCTTTTTTTGGTTTTTTTTTTCAAATGTCTCTTTAATCTTAATTTAATTTTTATGTTTATTTTTTTTTTTGCATTTACGTTGGTGATACATTAGGGTTTTCTTTTTCACATCTATCTGTTCTTTATTTTTTTATAATCAATTGGTAAATAATTTGGTCCCCAAATTGCAATATAATTTGTTACTCCCTTTCCATTATAATAGTTGTTTTCTGATTTTGCACACGGATTAAAAATTTCATGAAGTATGTCTTGATTTTATGAAAAATGTATGCTTTTAGACTAAAATCATTTATCTAATAATTTATGAGTGAAAAATGAATTAAGAAAAGTATTAGAAAAAATAATAAGAGTATAAACTGGAAATTAAGTAATTGACGCATTGTTGAAAATTTAAAATAAGAGATAATATGGAATAAAAAAAAAATTCTTGAAAAGTGACAGATATTGTGGAATATAAGTAGTAGTAACAATGTTCTCTCAATTTGAGTTTTAGTATCCCTATTTTTGACACATTGGGAACTCAAATATAAAACTTTTAAATATAATTAAACTTTAAATTCAAGATATTGAGAATTTGTGAAATGAAAATGTATTATAGGGGTGCACTTTTTTAGTTTTTGATGATGGGTGTAATATATTAACCGTTGGTTTGGGGCCCAATATTTGACCGTTGGTCTCCTCAAGGAGGAAAAAAATTGGCGGGGAAATGGGCGTGTATCACGTGATGTGTTGAGAGTTAATACTGAGGCACCACTGTAAATGCGTCAGAGGTTTCCTCGTGTTCTGGAAAACGACATTAGGCGGATTTGGGTCTCAAATCACTTTCTTTATCGAAGGATATGGAGTTAAATGCAAATACAACCCCTGTGTTAATTCTAAAGACCAAAAACCCCCTCGAGATAAAAAAAGTGACGAAAAACCCCGTGATAAGTGTTCAAACAAGCATACTCGACCCATTTTATTTTTATCCGTTGACCACTCGTGAAAAGACGAATAAACCCTCGGATAAATCTGTCCAACTACAAACATTTTATGACCCAAATGAAGTTTTTAAAATTTTCAATTCAGTCCCTAATACTTTCAATTAAACCCTCTTCCCCAAATGAAAAAAAACACACAGACACAAAAACACACACTTTGTTTTTCAATTCTCTGCTCACCTCACTCACCCCACCCAACCACTGCCGTCGTCGGCTCCGTTCATGGACTGAAACCTCTCTCCGTCAACCAAGCTTCTCAACCCCTAACAACAACGAATTCCCTCTCAACTCAAAATTTCTTATAAAATTATTCCAAGAAAAAGAAAAATTCAAAGTCATGATCCACAATTTCAACACCATTAAACGTCATCTCGCAACAAAAAACCTTCTTCTCTTCTAAACAAAACACTCACTTAATTCCAAATTTCTCCACCCATTTTCTCGGGGCCACCCATTTCTTCGGTTTCCCCAAAACTGAAGTTTACCTCCAGTTATGCATTCCGTGTTAAGTATTGAGCCCAATAGAAATGATTTGTTTGTGATCTGGGCCAATAACTTAATTAGTTCCAAGCCCAACTCGCGAAATCGGGCCCAATATCACATAAGCCCACTGATCCAGTCAAACTTTGATCTGAACCGTCTATTGTGGGGTTTTAATCTGAGCCCTCCATTTCCCCATTCTACTTCTCACCTCTCAACCTTAGCAGCACTCTTCTGCTGCGCCGTTTCTCTCTCTTCTTCTTGTCCCCTTCTCTCTCTACAGTATATCGTCACTCATTGTCGTTTTCCGGCGACACCGTCGCAGGTCTAGCCGGACAATGAGTGTCCTCGCCGTTGCAGCACATTTAATGCTGAAGACCGTTGAAACTTCGTGTATAAATACTGTGGTGAGAGAGAGAGACAAGTGTGATTCACCTTTTATTCAAACCTTAACTTTTCTGGCCTTAATCCTCTTCTGTGAGGGTTTAGGTATTGTGAGTGCAGAAATCTGGGTTTGTGCTGAGTGGAGAGGGTGAGTTATCTACTGAGTTGACTGTGCATGTGTTGGTGAGTCAACTCAGAGTGAGTTTGGGGGTCAGATCTAGGGTTTCGATCAGTGGCTGTAGCTTGGTGCTTGTTTTCAGTTGGTGTTACCACCAGATCTTGGATCGACAGTATGAACACTGGAAAAGGGAACTGAGCTGTTCTTATTCAATACTGCTTTATTTTTCATTTCCATTTTGGTTTCAAACTGTTCTACTGATCTATGGCTGTTTTTCAAAGAACCTGTACCTAACATTCCGGGTTTGCAATTGTCGTGGTTATTGTTTGAGATTTCTGGCGAACCGGCCTTGTCAGGACGGGAGATGGGTGGGGGTGGGGTAGAGTGGGTTGGGAAGAAGATGATGGGTGGCTTTGTACGCCATTTTTTTTTTCTTTCTGAATATAATTAAATATAATTTATATGTTTTCATTTTATTTATTTAAATTTAAATATTATTAAAAATTCATATTTGTAGCCATTTTCATTTTTTTTCTTTTTGAATATGTTAAATATAATTTATATTTTTTCATTATATTTGTTTAAATTTAAATATTATTAAAAATTCATGAGTAGTTTAATTGTTTTAGAGGGGCAATTTTGTCCTTTAACGCACAAAATGAACAAAAATCGCACAAGTAGTCGCACACACAGCGAGTGAATAACACGCACAAAGATTAGGGGGGTGTATGGCTTTGACTATTGATTATAGGGGGATTTTTGTCACTTTTTTTTATCCCAGGGGGGTTTTTGGTCTTTCGGATTAACACAGGCGGAGTTTTTGCATTTAACTCGAAGGATAAGTGCTTCCGAATAGAGTTTTTGGCTACCTTATGGATTTTCCAGATTCCGGAACTCTCGGAGCGAAAATGAAGGTTTTGTAAATTTGCAAGACATCTTTATTATGGATTTATATAGATGGAGATCGTAGTTGTTAGATGCACATAGTCATACGTGCTTTGACCCAAAAACATAATATAAATAAAATAAAATAATTAGTATATAAAGTTATAAACACCCTCATTTACTAAAAAAACAAATTTCATATATCAATCTTCATCTCTTTCCAATCTCACGTATCTTTCTCCCTCTATTTAATTTCTCATCTCTCTTCCTCTGCATATTGTGTCTCTTACTCCCATGTCTCTTTTTCTTTTCAATTTTTTTTCTTTTCTTTTGAATTCCATGTTTTTTGGGTTGAAGAAATATTATAGAGATGAAAAATTATGGGAGCTGTTTATTTTATGAGATGATTTCTTGATGAAAGAGTTAACAGCGGAGAACAAACATCACCCTCCCAACCCTTCCCAAAGAAAAAAAAAACGAATTTTAGAAATTCAAAATCCTAGCCAAAATTTGCATTGCATGTTCCGTATGTAAAACCTTCCCATCGTTTGTTGTTAACAATTTTTCTTTGTGGGTTGGGTTAACTTCGTTTGTTGTTTGAAGAATTGTGTTTGGTGTTGAGATTTGATCCCTCTGGTTTACAATTTACAATGCATGTTTTAAGTTACATTTTGCAAACATTTTTTTAAGGGCGAATGGCAAAAAGGCCCATCACATGGGACTTAAATGCATTTTGGTCCACAAAAAAAAAAAACAGTTTTTCAATTAAACCCATCCCCATGTCTTTAGTCTAAAATACCTCAATAATATAATTCTTATCAATTCCACCCATTATGCTCTAACTTCCTTAATATTACACATTGACCCCGGATTTAAACAAATATATCACATTAATCCCCAAAACTTTTTTTTTTCAGAAAATAATTTTTTTTCTGAACTGTTTTTTTTTTCCGGCCAGATTCCGGCGTTGACCGCCGGTCTCCGGCGTTGACTTTTTTTTTTTTTTGAAAACTTTTTTTTTTCCTGAAATTTTTTTCCGGCCGGTCAACCACCGTGGACCGCCGGTCTCCGATGTTGACTTTTTTTTTTTTTGAATTTTTTTTTTCTTAGAAAAAAAATATTTTAATTAATATTACTGTCTTGGCTACTAAATTACTGTCTCAGACAATAATATTACTGTTTGGGACAGTAATATTATGAATATTATTTTCCCGAACAGTAATATTATTAATATTATTGTCTAAAACAGTTAAATTACTGTTGGAGACAGTAATTTAGCATCCAAGGCAGTAATATTAATTAAAATATTTTTTTTAAGGAAAAAAATTATAAAAAAGAAGAAGTCAATTAACTGTTAAATTACTGTCTCCGACAGTTAAATAACTGCTGGAGACAGTAATTTAGCGACGAATACAGTAATATTAATTAATAATATTTTTTATAAGAATAGTTAAATTATTGTCTCCGACAGTTAAATAACTGCTGGAGACAGTAATTTAGCAACGAATACAGTAATATTAATTAAAAATATTTTTTTAAGAATAAAAAAGTCAATTAACAGTTAAATTACTGTCTCCGACAGTTAAATAACCGCTGGAGACAGTAATTTAGCAACGAATACAGTAATATTAATTAAAATATTTTTGAAGAAAAAAAAGAAGAAGTCAATTAACAGTTAAATTACTGTCTCCGACAGTTAAATAACTGCCGGAGACAGTAATTTAGCAGCGAAGACAGTAATATTAATTAAAATATTTTTTTTAAGAAAAAACAAAATTATAAAAAAAAAAAAGTCAACGCCGGAGACCCGGCGTTCAACGGCAGTTGACCGGCCGGAAAAAAATTTCAGGAAAAAAAACGTTAAAAAAAAAAAAAAAGTCAACGCCGGAGACCGTCAACGCCGGCGACCGGCGGTCTCCGGTGGTGGGGGTCAAAATTGGGGTCAAAATTGAAATTATGGTTAAAATTGGTTAATTGATGAAATTGGGCTAAATTGGGGTGTAAATCATGAAATTGGAGTTGAATTGGGTTTCAATGAATTGGGGGTAATTTTGGTATATATAAAAGGATTTTCCTTATTTGAAAATAAGTTTGAATGAGCTGGATTTATTTGAAAGACAAAAAAGTTGGATGTCTCTCTTTTAATTAAGTGCCCTTGTTATGGGCCTATTTGCCATCACCCTTTTTTTTAAATGTTTTTGTTGTTTGCAAAGTGTTTCATAAGCATAATGATGCTGATTTTTTTCTTCAATTTGTTGTTTTGTTAGTTTATTGTTTGTAATTCAATAATGCAAATTTCGTTGATTTTTTTTTAGTTTGTTATTTGCATTTTGGTGAAATCTAGGTGGTTTGTAGTTTGCAACTCAATAATGCAAATTTTGAATTTTTTTTTATTTAGTTTACTGTTTGCATTCACCGAAATCACATGTAGTTTGTTGTTTGCAATTCAATAATATAAATTCTAAATTTTAGTTTGCTATTTGCAGTTCACGGAGTTAGCGGCGGTGGCGCGACAACGGTGACGCGGTGGCGGTGGTTTTTTTAGAGTATGAGTTTGTATAATAAAGTATATTTTTTTATTACAAATTAATTTTATTTTTTAGTTAAATTTGGAAGAGATATGTTTGGGGGAATTTGTTCTGATAAAGAGGTTTTTTGGGGATTTAATTTTTATTTGATTAAGGGTATTTTTGCCACAATGAATATAATTAATTTATTAAAGAGTAAAAAACAGTTTCTCCCCCTAAACTAAGACCCATTTTGCACTTCGCCCCACAAACAATTTCTTTTACATATTTTTACCTAAACTTGTGTTTTTGTTGCACGTTGCCTCAAAAGTAGTATTTTCCGGCAAAATTGACCGGAATGTTAAGCACGGCTATTCACGTGAGTTTGGCAGGGGTGAATCTGTCTTTTCATTGGCAATAAAATACGTGGCATCCACCTGTCTTCTTTTCTCCCACCCTTCCTTGAGTTCTCTTCAGAACCCAGACCAATGCTATTTTTCTCAAATTCTTACCTACAAGGAAATTATTAACTCCAAATCAAGAATAAATGATATTATTTTCTAAGTAAGATCACTCCCCCAAAAACGTAAATGAAAATAAAGAAATTTCGATCACTGCCCTCTACGAAAGGATTGGAATGAAGAACAAGAAAAATCAGGGGAAATGCAGAACTTGATTCTCTGTAGTTGAGAATTAGAGAGAGGGATATTTGGGGATAAAAAAATGAAAAATGAAAAATGAAAATGAAAACATAAAGATGAAAAAAAGGGAAAATTAAACCTTAGTCAAGATGTGAATAGACAATTTTACCCCTAGCAAGTGTGGTGCGCGTGCATAGATTTCTAGTGAATTTTGCCGGAATATATCGTTTTTTGGGCACCACGCAACAAAAAGCCGAGTTTATGTAAAAACATGCAAAAAAAAAAAAATTCTTTGGGTCACAAAGCGCAAAATTGGTCTTAGTTTATGAGGGAAACTGCTTTTTACTCTTTAATAAAATATACATATTTTGACCTAAAGTTATAGACATAAGTTATAACATAGAGTAACCTATAGCAAATTACCCCTTTAATATTTTGGGCCAATTAACAAACTCCAACTATTCATAATTACCAGGCTAACCCTTTTGACCATATTTCTTAATATTAAAGTAATTTTCATACCTATAATGATGCGTTTAAAGTAAATAAAATTGTAAATTACCAAAATTCTCGTTGTATGGTCAATAAAAAAAAACTCCCAAAGTATTCATAATTAGTGAAATTCCCTAAAATTTATTCCGTCTAAACACATTCTCCAGTATTGTTAATTGGAAATAATAGTAAATTGTTACCGAAGGTTTGAAGAATCCGACAACCTCCATGCAGTTTCTGGCCGTGGAGGCCGGTGGTCGACGAGGGTATTCGTTGAATTTATGGTGAACTCCGACGTCATACATTATCGCTAAGACGAAACCATTAGTGGCATTCTTACGACTTTGTTCAATGACATTTCAAGTTTCAACGACTTTCATTTGACTTTTCGGTCATGAGAAATTGGGGTCTCTAAGCAAATTTAAAAAAAAAAAATAGAAATATGAGCCCCTATTGCATAATTTACACATTAATTTGCTCTTATAAATATAACTGGTCACAAATATTTTTTTATTAGAAGTTGCGATTTTTGGAGATACATGACTAATACCTTGACGAAGTTATTAAAATAAATCCATAAGTCTACAATGGTTCATGGCCATTGATACATAATTGTAGCACAATCTGCAGCCTTCAAAGCCTTGAAGCTGAGATGTGTTTTTCTATAAAATCTCTAATATATATATGCACGAATTGTGTTCCATAACCTAGCTTGAACCTAAAGAAATCAGTCTTAGAATAGAATCACTCTTCTACAACCTAATTTAAATAAGAATAAATCTTTTACAATCATTTCCTAATCTAAAACAAATAATAAGAAAATAAATAAGTAATAAATAATATAAACAATACATGATAAGGAAATTAGCTAGAAACTCTGTATTTTAGACTTATATAAGAAGAGATCCAAGTGATTTGATGAATATAGATATAGGTCCCTTAATCACTAAAACAATAAAATTAACATAAATTATTAGTGTATAGACATAACTACCCTCAATTAATATTTATGTGAAAATATTATTTTAGAAAATAAGAGAACAAATCCCACATATTACTCTCATTTCTCTCTCTCTCCCAGTTCCCCTCTCCACTTTTACGCATCTCTCTCTCTCTCTCTCTCTTAATTAATTTTTTTTTAATTTGTAATGTACTTTATTATTTATTTTAGAAAGTGATTTGCTTCAACAAAAAACAGACATCAAACATCAACAAAAGAAATTTGAAAACGCATATTTAACTTAATAAAATTGTTGTAATATAGTATCTACTTGTTATACATTTTTCGGTATGATTTCATTACACATATTTATTTGCATATTTTTTTGATAATATTTTTAATATCCAATTAATTTATTCCACTAATTTATATTTTTTTCCAAGTTGTAACATCAAAATGCAAATTGCATGCAACAACAAAATGCAAAATACAATTTGCAACAACAAAAATCGCAACAGTAAAGTGAAAAATATAAAATAAATGATAAACAAACTCCAATTTTTAGTAATAAAAAAATATTGAAAAAAAATATTATATAAGGAAAGAGAAAACGTGAGAGGGAGAGTGAGGGAGAGTGAGAGAAGAGAGAGAAAGAGGTGTGAGAGAAGAAAGAAGATGAAAAGAGAGAAAAAGAGGGCGTGAGATGAGAGATGTGTGAGAGGAGAGAGATAGAGAGATATGTGAGATTTGTTTCCTTCATATTCTAAAATAACTTTTATTGTATATATCTATTAGGGGTACTTTTGATATAATGTTAAAGATAGTTTAATAAAAAATGAGATTTTTGACTTGAATTTATACACATAAAATCTACTATAGAAGGACCTATAACAAATTGCCCCTTTATTAAAATATATGGCATAAATCGATTATTATTCTAATCACTTGGGAACGAATTCTTCAAATCTTCAACACTCATCACCGTTGCCAACAAAATTATATGATGCATTTTATTTGTTTAGCAAACTATATGATGTATCTAAAAATTTAACATATACAAGACCAATATATAAATTTGTACATCATGAATCGAAGAACGTGGAGATCCACGATTAACGCATATATAATACTGCTCATTAAAGTTTGATTAATTTTAATAGTATATTCATCTTGAATATATTCCTTAAAATAGTAAATTTGGAATGTTCCCATCATTATGCATTATACTAATATTAGGGTGATTTGAAAATATGTGGTTCGTTGGTCAACATAAATTAATATGGTGACTAAATATTCCTCCCTCATTCAAAATCGACCAGATATATCGTGTTCCATTTTGATTATAATCACTAATTAACAAGTGAACTAGATGAAATAGTAATTGTGAATCGTAGAAATTAAAGGAGATGGTATTTATGATAGACAACGGTATATATAAAAAGGAAGAGAATAGTGATGGGCAGAAGAGCGACATTGCATATGCTGCTACGATTAGCATTTGATAATAAAATACCCCAAACACCATAACAAAAATTGTCATAATTAATTAGCTATGGCAAATTCAGAAGGAAGTCGAGAGATCTTACAGGCATGCCTTGTTTTGGGCTTGCTTGCTTTGATCAACGTTGTCCGATGTGACAATTATCCTGATTTCCAATCCCGCCGTAGCTTAATTGGTGAGACAATTTTTGATGTTACTAAGTTTGGGGCTAAAGGCGATGGCATTACCGACGATGCCATGGTACATACCAGATTTTATTTATTTTAATTAAATGAGCTTATAAACAAATATATATACTATATAGAGACTTGTACTTTTGTTTAAAATGATCAGAAGATATAAAAAAAATGATTATGTACGTAGTGGCGAGAATTTTTTTCCACCATGTTATACATATATTTCTATTTAGTGCACCTAATTTTTATTATTTAGTCTAGCCAAAAATCAAATTAATGAAAAAACTTCCTAAAAAAACTTATTTTCTTTTGTTTTCCTTATTTTTGATTAAGTCCACCTTGTAAAAAAAACTTCCTGATTCGTCACGTGCAGGCAATAATTAAGGCATGGAGAGCAGCATGCACCACTGTGGGAGCAGCAAAGGTATTGATCCCACGTGGAGACTTTGTGGCAGGGGAGGTTGTAATGGCTGGACCTTGCACTGCTCAAAAACCAATAACTATAGAAATACAGGGAAATCTATTGGCGTATGATGATATGAGTGTCTACACACGTGGTGCTTGGATCATGATTGAAAAAGTTGACGGCCTTGTTGTTACTGGCGGTGGAACAATCAATGGTCGCGGAAAGGAGGTCTGGCAGTATTTTACTAAGGGTAGCCCTCCACTTCCAGTGGTAAGTAGTATTATTTTTTAATTAGTTAATTAATTAGTTTCGCTTGATTATTAACGGTGGCATGTGTCGTGGATACAGTCTCTAATCCTGCAGTCAGTGCAAAATGTAAAAATGTACAACCTGAATTTGGTGGACAGCATGGGTTTTCATTCAAAGGTGACGGACAGTACAAACGTGGCTATTTCCAACATGAAAATAACTGCACCTGGAAAGAGCCCAAACACCGACGGCTGCCACATGAGCAGCTCTAGAAACATTAACATAACTGATACCGTCATTGGAACTGGAGATGACTGCATTTCAATTGGCCATGGAAACTATAACATTTTGGTCGCGAGAGTTACATGTGGCCCTGGGCATGGCCTCAGGTATATTCCTTTTTCCACACACTCGTAGTTATATTGTTAATCTAAAAATAATTCATAACGACATGCATGTAGCATTGGGAGTCTGGGAAAACGACCCAACGAAACAAGCATGAAAGGAGTAACTATAACAAACTGCACGTTGGTGGGGACAACAAACGGCGCTAGAATAAAAACCTACCACGCATCTCCACAGATCGAAGCTTCATCCATCTATTTTCAAGATATTGTTATGGATCGTGTCAAAAATCCCATCATTATTGATCAGCATTATGACTCCAAGAGAAAGCGTGAGGTATGTATATTATTAATTATTAATTATATATTTTGTGGAATAATTAGATATAATATTTATTAATTATATATTGCGTATGTGCGTGCAGCCATCGAAGGTGAAGATCAGTGATGTTCACTTCAGAAATATAAGGGGAACCTCAATTTCAGCAGTGTCAATATCTCTGAATTGTAGTTCAACATTTCCGTGTCAGGGCATTGAATTGTCAAACATTGATTTGCAGCCCATTGCCCCTATTGGACCTTTAAGATCTTCTTGTTCTAATGCCAGATTCTTCGTCACTGGAAAAATCAACCCCACTGCCCCCGCTTCTTGTGTATAGACATATTTTCTTTTCTTTTCTATTTAACTGCTATTTTATTCATTCACGAATAGCAAATTCACTATTTCTCTTTAACCAAAATATGTATTTTGGGAAGAAATATATTACCTAGTACATATACAACTGAAATTCATTAATATCTTGCTCTTCACAATTTTTGGCTTAACAAATAAATAATATAATATAACAAGGCTTGGCAATTATTGGTTGGGTAATGTACATAATGAATATTAAAAAAATTAAAAAATAAGAATTGGCAGCTTGAATATTTAACTATTCTATTTTAACCAAAAATATGAGATATCTCAAGACCTAATACCATTAAGAATTGCTTGTTTCATTGGTTAATTTTTTTGCTCTTTTTAAAGGCAGATGTGCCAAAAACGCAAGCGTCGTGCTACTAGAACTTCCATTTTTATGATTCATTAACTTAGAAATAATTTTAGTATAACACATTTATTCCGACTCAATTTTAGTAGGGCATCCATGGATTTTATTTGAGCTAGTACTTTGACACGCTCGATGCACGGAATAAAATTAGGGTCTATTAGATATAACCCCCTTAAACATTCAAATAATAGGGGTAGATCCAAATTTAAATTTGCCATTTTGATAAAAACCCAAACTTTTCTAAATTACATAAGTACCCTCAATCAAATCCCAGCCGTCACTGCTCCAATCTAGGGTTACTCAAATCTAGGGTTTTGATAATTCTTCGGCCCATAGTTGATTAACCAGATGCATAGTCGAATTACATCTGTATTAATAGACTATCCTATATCATTTAATAGACTATCCCACTGGTATAATTTGACTATGGATCTCGTTAATCGACTATGGGCCGAAGAATCATCAAAACCCTAGATTTGAGAAGTGACGGCGGCGGATTTGTGTTTTAAAATTAATAGACTATTTCATATCATTTAATAGACTATCCCATGTATCTAATTCGACTATGGGTTTAGTTATTTGACCATTGGAAAAATAATAATATATATGGAAACTGAATAATATGTTTGTTTGAAATACTAATCAATTAGGGTAATTTTCCTTATTATATGAAAACGATTAGGGTAAATAATAATATATATGAAAAAATAATAATATATATGGAAACTGAATAATATGTTTGTTTGAAATACTAATCAATTAGGGTAATTTTCCCTATATCATGTAATAGACTATCTTATTGATCTAATTCGACTATGGATCTCGTTAATCGACTATGGATCCCGTATTATTCAACCACAGAGTATATTAATAATTTCAATATAGTACATTAATCTGCTATGATAGTATATTACGGTTATAGTAGTGATATGAAATTGTGTTACAAACAATATACCACTGAAATGACAAGAACATTGAGAACAAAACCAACGTAAAGTATTCCAACATAACCAATAAAATAGTACATTAATAATCTCATAATTTCAATCTAGGGTTTTGATAAAATACATAAAACACATCATAACACAATCAAACCAATATGTCGAGTTAAAAAAACTCTAGTACATTAATAATCTCATGATAGTATAATAAAATGATAATGGTAGTATCATACGGTATTCATAATAGTATACTACTGTATTACAACGGTTTAACACTTAACCGAAGTTACCGAGCCATTACATCGTAAACACCTCTTTATAGCAACCAACCCACCAAACCTTAATAAAATCCGTACGAAATTCGCCATCGGAAAAACCTAAAATCATGAAACAAAATAAAAAATGCAGAATACTAAAAAATGATTAAATAGACTGCAAATACATTTGAATGACAATACATGAATATTATCAAAAATAAACTTTAAATGCAAAATCCATACGCTAAATTAAAAAAGACTACAAAATATATTTTAATGTACTACCGAGCACACTAAAATCGACTGTTGTAAACAAATAAACCAACTATCAATATGGATCAAACTCATGAACTCGACCACAACAGACATTTATTTCGATTATTGCATAAACCAACTACGACGCTCAAATAAAACAACTCTGGTCCGACTGCGTGAACCATCCTCTTATAACTCTGTGAATCCTCTTCCAAACAAACACCATCAGCCAAAAATAACGATGTATATGTGACGACGTAATTTTGTTAAAAAACGTTCTACTTAATAGAATCAAGTATCAACACAACTCTTAAAAATGTCTAACCACCGTACACGACAACCCTGGACATACAGCGAAAATAAAAAACGAAAAAAAAACGCATTCATACCCGCTTAACAACGTACAACAATGAACGCTCAAATCCGATCCTATTTCCACGCCGGTGAAAAAATCTTCAAAGACGATAGAAAAACGATGAAACGCTGGAGAAAATCTTCAAAACAGATTGTACACGATTTGATAGAAACGACCAATAAACTCACGTAAATTTATTCCGTGATTTTAGGCAGCATATCAGCAAATCTCATATCACGTAGTCAAGGAAATAAATACCGTTCAAAAATAAAACAGGGGTATTAAAGGGAAATTATATAATATATTTTGCCAAGTTGGCAAATTTGGGTGTATCTCAGAAAGGGAAAAATTAATTGGATCTACCTCATTAGAAAATATGAACAAGGGGGTTATCCCTAATAAACCCATAAAATTAATGAAAAATAAAAATAACTTTAAATCATAAAATTGAGGTTTAAAAAAAAATTAAATTAAATCACATCAAAACTAAAAGATAAAAACGACAAACACAGTCTTGAGATGTTTGGTCTTCATATAAAAAATAAATAAGCGCTTTGTTCATGCTATTTTTTCTTAAAAGAAACACGTGGGCACATCAGTGTAGTTAACACATGGGGATTGCAATTTCACCGGCAGAAAGGGCCTCCTGCCCTTTTGTCACTCCTATATGTTATCCTTTCAACACAACACTTTCTTAGAGTTCACTATATTGTAAAGAACCCTGAAAAAAATTACGAAATAAGAGCAATAATCAAATGTTTCGCAAAACATCACCAGTGAAGAAATAAAAATCCTTACTCATCTCTAATAGATACATTGGCAGCTTTAGCATGAACATCAATAATATAAGAGGGTATTACTTTCGCCGATCAAATGTTCTCAAAATTTTCTTCCCCCGTTACGAAAAAAATTACACACTCGGTGAATTTGTGTCTTTTTAAGACAACAAAATGGAATTTGATCAAAACAATACACTCTGGGCCCTTTTGGTTTGGTAGTTTGGATAGATAAGTGTGTATGGGATATGTAATATTGGGACTAAATTGAGTATTAGGAATACCATACACGACTTTTGGTTTGAGGTATTGTCACGAATATGCTAATCTCTTGATCAATTAAACGATGTTTTGTTATTGATATTTCGGTCTAAATTAATAATACTTGGCCAATGTCTGAAATGCCCTTAAATTATATTATACAAATATCCATTTTCATTTTCTTCATAATACAGAGTTGCAGATCCCCAATATTCTACCCCTCTCTACAGTAGCCCTAAATTGAATCTTTATAAAACGCAAATACATCATAATTTGGTTCCATTCTTTGGTAGTTTTTGTAGAATGAGTACTGGTGGTAGTAGTTCGAGAAGGGAATCGAGCAGCAATGAACACGGTGGATTCGACACAAATCAACCGGATATTTGTGAGTGTGGTTTCAAGCTTCGTTTACAAACTTCTTGGACCCCAACCAACCTAGGGCGACGCTTTTTATCTTGCCAACAAAGGGTAACTTTATCTTCGTTTATCAATATCAATCTATTACAATCCATTTTATAATGCCCTGTACTTTCTCAAGTAATGTGTGGTTAAAAAAATGTTGTGAATCTTAAATGAGGTTCACATGGTTTTAGTCAAACTTTATTGAATTTGATGAATGTTGCCAACGGAGCTATGCCATATTCAATTCGCCATTTAAAATAATTATTAATTTATACATTAATTAATAATTTATCAATTAAAATTCAAAACAAACCCCCACCCACTTCAGTGGCGATTCCTTGGTTTATTCAAGGGTGAAACTGAACGTACTAAAAAAATATATGAATAAAATTTATAAAAATGATGGATTAAAAATTATAGGGGTGTAGGGGCAGTGTCCCCGAACTATTATTTGAGAAGTATGAACATGAAATGACACAACATATGTAAATTTTTTAAAATTAACAGGATGATTTAATGTTTCACTTCCTCCATCCTCCATGATGTTTAATTTTTATAGAAAATAGACTTCATAAACATTCATAAAGAAAAATTAAATTATTTTTTAATAATTACTAATTTATAATTTTTAAGAAAATGTTTTTAAAAAAAATCTAACTTCTAAAATAGAAAGAACAGTTTATACTTTTTTCTAGTAAAAAGCAGATTTTATAGAAATAAAGCAGTAGCTTTTCTAATAAATTTTTATTTTGGTTCAATAATTTTGATTTTAAAAAATGCCTTGGTATATGAATAAATAAATAAATTGAAAATGTCAAGGATTTGCAATTGCACACGGCAAACCCTTGCACCACACCACCTCCACCACTGCCCTATCTCTTCTTCTTGAACAAAACTCGTTTTTAAAGTAAATAAAATAATGAATAGTGATTATTATTTGAGGAATAAAAACCAGTGACTAAAACATTAGAAATTTAACAATTAAGTGCTCCAATATTAAGGAAATTGTAAAAACAACTATATTTATCCAAAATAAAGTTTACTTTAGACTACCCATAATTAAATCAATGACATGTTAATCTTGTCACGCAAGGGAAGGTCTAGCGGTTGGATCAAGTGGTTCTGTGTCAATTGACCTAGGTTCAAGTCCCCTTGCCAACAGACGCTGGGTCGAGCTTGTCGCACATGAGTAGCCTGGTGTGATTTACGTGTCTCATTTGGTTTACAAGGTATTATACGAGAGTGTAGGTTTACGCAGTGCACCTATATGGTTTCGCTACATGTTCTTTCATTACAAAAACAAAAAAAATTAATAATAGGAGAATGTTTATCTATCTATATATAATAGGGGTAATATGCTAGGGGCCCCTCAGCACAAACTTAACTTTAAGTGGATGAAAATCTCAAATAAAATATTTTAACTAAATCCTTAGTTCAAAATAAAATTTGACCCACATCTTTTTTTTGTTTATCTCGGAAATACCCTTAATATAGTAATAAAATATTAGGTTTTTCTCTCATTCCTCTCATTCTCTATGAGCATGCTCTTTCTTTTTCCAGTCGCCCCACTCCAACCTTTTCTTTCTCCTGTTCAACTATTCCATCTCTCTCCTTTTTCCAATCGCCCCGCCCCAACCTTTTCTTTATTTTTTCCAGTCGCCCCATCCTAACATTTTTTTTCTTCTGTTCAACCTTTACTGCCGTCCAACCCATTCCATTCTCTATTCTTGAGGATGCCTGCACCTCGAGATCTGAAGATTTTGTGGACCCATTCCAGATCCGCTGCGGAGCGGTTGAGGAGGCTGAAGGGGGCTATGCAGAGATATGATTTCGAGGTTCTTGGAGACCTCGGCGGCGATACGGTGGAGGGGGCAGGCATAGAAGGGAGCAACAAATGTGGCAATGTCTATGGTGATGGAGGTGGTGGTCGTGGTTATAGAGGTGATGGTTATGGTGGAGATGGCCATTGAAGATGGTGGTGTGAGGTTAGATCGATGGTGGAAGGCGATTGCATCAACCTAGGGTTTTTTTCACGGCGCTAGGGTTTTGGTTGACGGCTAGGGTTTGGTGGATAGGATTTGGCGGGTGCTGCGAATTTTTTGCTGATAGGGTTTGGCGACGGCTCAAAATTTGGTTTGATGCTAGGGTTTGAAATACTACGCCGTAGTAAACCATAGTACACCGTAGCACACCGTAGTATACCATAGTCTACTACAATGTTATTAAAAATATATAAAATTAAAAAAAATGTAAATTGAATTAAAAAAAAAAATGTTTTTATTTTGTTTTATTTTAATTTTCCATATTATATCGAAAAAATGATTTTTCTTGTTTTTTTGTAAAAGTGTAAAAAATGCTAAAATTAAGAAAGAGAAAAAAAAGAAAGAAAAACGTGTTTTCTGTAAAAAAAATTAAAAAACAATATTAGATTGAAAAATGAAAATATTGCAGAATAAAAAGATGAAAAAATTTGAATTTTAATTAATGATATTTAGAATTTGTGAGTAGGAGACATTTTTGGAATGAATTTTATGAAGAATGTGTAACAAAGGTTTAAGCTTGTTATTTAGTTTTAATAAGTTTTGTCACTAGGGACCTATATCTTTAGGCCCCTATATGATATATAAAAAAAAAAATCTATAGCGTCGATGAATAACATGTGTTAAATGCTTATGTCATTTCCTAAGTCTCTTAGTTGGCACTAAGTTGTTTATATTTATTAGTCAATTACTTAGTTGTCATATTTTATTTTAATATACATTTAAATTATTTCCTATTTAACATTTACACACTTATTTAAATATGACCACATATACATATCTTCTTTCATTTGTTTTATATTTTATAAATTCAAAAAATTATTATCTTATCGTTAATTTTCATTTTTTGAGAAAAGTAATTTTTTAGATTTCTTTATTTGTATGATTTTATTTAAATTTATAATTAAAATAGTTATGTTAATAAATTTGTAGCTTAAATATACATTAACATATTTTTATGATTTTTTTGTGTATTTGAATAATTTAAAAAAATAGTCATTTTTTTTTAATTTTGTACATTTTGAAGTATCCAATAAATTATATTTGAATAAATCTATATATTATATAAAAATAGGGCATATAACCTCAATGAATGAGATTTTTCAAATGTTTATGTCATTTTCCAAAATCATTTAGTTGGCACTTACTTGCTTATATATGTATTAGTCAATTGCTTAGTTGTTATCTTTTATTTTGGTATGTATTTAAAATTTTTACTATTTAATAATTACACACTCATTTAAACATGACCACATATATATATTGTTTCATGAGTTTTATATTTTATAAAATAAAAAATTATTATCTTATTTGTCATTTTCATTTTTCGTGAAAAGTAATTTTTCGATTGTCTTTATTTGTATTATTTAATTTAAATTTGTAATTTTTATAAATTTGTAGTTTAAATACACTTTTAAATATCTTATGAAATTTAGAGTGTATTTGAATAATCTGAAAAAAATACAGTCAATTTTTTTATTATGAACATTTTGAAATATCCAAATAAATTATATTTCATAATTTATAAAATTTGTATTATTTATTATTACATTACAATTAAAAAACAAAGTTCTTTTATAAGCAATTTTTAATAGCCGGATAATGTTTATACAAATCATTAATAATTCAAATGAATCTATCAATAAATTAATTTATCAATATATATGGAAATAGAAATGATTAAAAATGTATAAATTGTATCAATGATTAATATAGATTATAGCAATTATATTTTATCAATTATTTAAAAGTCAGTAATTTTATTTATTTTGTTATCGTACTCATTTTTATATACTTAAATTATTGAAAATATAATATATACATTGTTTTGAAAACTGGACCGGATATTATATCGGACAATCAACTGTGTCACGGTTGGACCGCTTTAATCGGGTTCCGATCGGGTTTTTCTCTTTCAAAATTTTTCATTTTTCATTTTTTATTATTTATATATAATTTTTATATACACAAAATCACCTATTCATCAATCCATTTAAAATATTCATAAATACGTACCAAACAACAAATTAATTAATGTTTTTTCATTTACTATGTATACTACTATACAATGCTGTCAGAAGCAGACCAGATAAAAAATTGGATAGGCATTCGAGTCACGGTTAGATTAGTTCAACCGGGTTCGACCTGAGGTTTTTATTTTTATTTTTTTATTTTTTTTTATTTTTATTTTTTTATTTTTTTTATTTTTTTAAATTATTTTATCAATCTTTCACACTCGCTTCCCCTTTATTATTTTTTTTTACATATATAAACTATTACCTTATTATTCCCCATATCTAATTTTTTCTATATATTTTTTTATACTTATTTTTGTCTTCTCTCTCCTCTGTCCACTCTTCATCTTCTCTTCTCTCTTCTTCATCTTCTGCTATGCGCAGATCTCTAGTCTCGCTGCTTTTTTTTTTTTTTTTTTTTTTTTTTTCCTGCTTCCTTTAACTCCATATCCAACAACATTCTAACCTTTTCATGTTACCCATTACCAGAATTCGTCGAATTTCGGCTACCCAAGGCCAGATCTGTCGAATTCCGGTCACCTACGGTCTACTCCACCCAGATCACCCAAGGCCAGATATGTCGAATTCCGATTACCAGCACCCACCGGTGAAGTGTTTTAGATGAAAGACCGGTTTCCTTGTTCGCTGGGTTTCGTCGGTCGAACCGGATTTTTGACATTTTGATCGGGTTCTTAATTATTCTGGTTTAGGGCTCATATATGACCGCTTTAGCCGCAGCTCACGGTCGAGCCGGTCCGACTGGCTAGTCCGATCCGGTTCTAACAACATTGCTACTATAGATAATAAATTTTGTTTTCATAAAGGTCAATTAAGTAAATTACTCAAGAAATTACAGTAAAACTTTTATCTAAATTCCTAAATATACCGTCAAACCCTAAGATATGCTTTGTGATGACTACTACATACTCTTTTATTATCTTCCACCGCACACCTATTCTTCATTCCACTTGATCTTCTTCAGCTTGTGCTTGTGCGAGTTATGTCTAAAATATTTTTATTTTATTTTCTTTCTTATTTTCTCTCCTTTCATTCTCAATGCCCCCTATTAGATCCATATTACAGTGTATTAATCTTGGGTAAATACCACTTAACCCACGTGTAGTTACAAGCTTTTGCAGATGATCCCCTTATGATTTTAATATCACTACATAGCCCCGTAGTGGTTGATGGGGTTAGTTTCCGTTATTTTTTTTTCGTCAAACTTAACCTCCAGTGTCAAACGCCAAAGAATTTTTTTTGCAGATGACCCCCTGTTCTTTCATTTTTCCTTTCATTTTTGCAAATGACCCCCTTGAAGTTTGACGCGAATTGTTAAATTTGACGAAAAAACCAACGAAAACTACCCCACATATAAACCACAAGGAGGTTATGTGCGGATATTACGAGACTTTCTTCATCTTTTTTTCCCTTTTCATTTTCGTTTCATCAAACACGGTTTTTTGGGATGATTTCAGTTTTATCCAGTTCAACCTAAATTTCAATGGTTCAAAGACAACTGACCCGTTTTTTTGGTGTTTCTGGGTTTTGACGTCCGAGAAGACCAGATCAGACACCGGTTCGCGGTTGAACCAGTCGAACCTGTTGGTACGGTCCGATTTTCAAAACATTGGTGTATATATATATATATATATATATATATATATATATATATATATATATATATTAATTCATTATATTAAGGGGTAAATGTGTGATACCCCTAGTTTTGAAAATACATATGAGAAGGTGTTGTGAGTTTTTTTTGTCCTACTAAAAAATGTAAATTCTAATCTTAATTTGTTAGACCCCCTGATTCCACTTTATTTTATTCAATTGCGATGTTCTTATTTTTTTTACAGAGCTTTTAAGGTTTTTTTTTTTTTTTTTTTTTTTTTTTTTTTTTTATAGAGTTTTTAAGGTTCGTTTTTGTTTTATTTTTAGTTTTTTCATATGATCAGATGGGCTTGTGATTTGTACAATTAACTGTGTTTTCAGTTTACCCGCATATCAATTACATGGTGTTCTTGTAAAATTGAGTTGAGTTTTGTCATTTTGATGGCTGCTCGCTAAAAAAACCAGATTGTGTGATGCGTTTGTTTGTTTATGAACAGTGTGTGTTTTGCCGTTGTGATATTTATTAAGGGATACCAGAGTAGTAATATATAGTAGCATAATTGGATTGGATACCAAAGTAATCATACATAGTACCATACTAGTGGTGAAGAGAGAGCCCCAATTGGTAGGAAAAAAACCCACAACCCCTTGGGTATATATTTATTATTTTTTGTTACACAACTACAGCGTGCGTGTCTACCAATATTGTACTAATAATGAGGTTTGAAGATATATTTGGTGTGATCAATTGTGCCACTTCATTTGGATTTGAAGTGTAACACTCCACATTTTTGGTAAAATAATAGTATTTTATTTCACCACCTCTATGTGCGAAATTTACGAAATTAGAATTTAGAATAATTCTTGCATAACTAATTGTTTATGTGAATTATGTGATTAGAAAATATTAGGAAACATTTTGTCGAAATAAATTATTTCCGTAAACTAAAATTTGATTCTTGCATGATGAATTGAAATGAGAATTTTATCATATTCATGCATGCACTAAATTTTAGAAAATAAAATTAACTCATGCATTTTAGGATTATTAATTGGTGATGAAAATTAGAAAACCCTTACCTTATTTTCTTGAATTTTAGGACTATTACATACACACACACAAGAAATTAAAATAATGCATATTAATTACGAGAAGAACAAGCATTAGTACGCTTGTACATTATGCACTAAAAGAAATACTTAAGTGTAGCTTATCCTAATCAGTAGCTCTATCACACTTAAACGAATACTACATTCCAACTTTAGCAAGTCCAAGAGTCACTCTTTTTCTTCCTCTCTCCCCTTTATTTTTGGCAGCCCCAACTCCTCACCATAGCCACCATTTTCTCAAGCTTAAGCCACCCAAGAACCAACACCACACCTCGTCAATTTTTTTTCAAAATCACCCTCCATAAAACATGTATGTCCCTTTGTTCTTCATAGGCTTTGAATTCTCCAAAAAATCTATAAATACCTCCAATATCCAAGACGAAAATGCACTCTCAAACTCCACTCTCACCATCTATAAGTTCAAAGTCTTCTTCTATTTCAACAAGAGGAGAATTTTCGGTCTTAATTAAGCTTCTTCCTCTCCTTCTTCTTCATTTCTTTGAAGAGATAAGCTCTCTCTCCTTCAAGTTCTGCTTCTCATCTCAAAATTATAATCTAACACTCTATCTCTTCTTGTATTAGAGAGAAAATAGCTAACCATTCCTCTTCGTAATGAGTAGAGATGATAATTCTCCAATTCTTGCTCAAATATGAACACCAATATTATTTCGGTTTATCCTTGAATTCTTGACTAATACTTGCATATTATGTGGTTATATTGCTTAGATATGATTGCATGTTAGTACTATAAAGAGAAAAGTTTGTTCTTGAAGTTCTATGATGTTTCGAATTTTTGGGGAAAATTACCTAAATTGCTTATTTGGTTTCATTAGTTTTTTGCATGTGTTAATCTAGTGATTGATTGTTGATTTGTGAAAAGAAATTAAATTTTTGTCTTAACTATGAAACTTTAAAAAATTTGCCTCTTTAATAAAGGAAAGGAGAAACTAATGAAATAAGAGTAGAATAGTATGGATGTATGTTGATGCATTTGGGATTTGTGTAGAAAATAAATTATTATTGTGTGTGATGTTTCGAATTTTTGGGAGAAAAATGCATAAGTTGCTTATTTAGTGCCTTGCATGTGTTAATCTAGTGATTGATTGTTGATTTATGTTCTTGCATGTTAAGATCTAGTGTTTTCTAATGAAGATGGAGAAAAAGATTTAAAAGATCTGTTAAAAGACTCTTGCATGTTAAGATCCAGTGTTTTCTAAGGAAGATGGAGAAATGGATTTAAAAGTTGTCTTATAAGACTCTTGCATGTTAAGATCTAATGTTTTCTAAAGATGGAGAAAATAATTTAAAAGTTGTGTTGAAAGACTCTTGCATGTTAAAATTTAGTGTATTCTATGAAGAATGATAAACAAATTAAGAAATTGTACTAAACTTGATTAAAAGGCTCTTGCATTTGAAGATTTAGTGGTAATACTTGAATAAAATTCAATAATGAAAGGTTAAGTATCAATATATAAAATATATGTTAAATAATAAATAGTACAAATTTAGCAAAGGGAACGGCAATTTCAAATACCAATTGCTTTTCATTTCAGTACTGCCTAAATAATACATAGGTAATGTCATTTATACCTTTAATGAAAATCAATATCACAAAAACAAAAAATATCACTTGTTTCTTTAATAGCACACAGACAAACCCCTCACACCCTTCTGTTTCTTCTTCACAAGCCCCCCCTCCCACTCATGTTTCTTCTTCTTCTTCTTCTTCTTCTTCTTCTTCTTCTTCTTCTTCTTCTTCTTCTTCTTCTTCTTCTTCTTCTTCTTCGTCTTCTTCTTCTTCTTCTTCTTCTTCTTCTTCTTCTTCTTCTTCTTCTTCTTCTTATTCTTCTTCTTCTTCTTCTTCTTCTTCTTCTTCTTCTTCTTCTTCTTCTTCTTGTGGACGGCTATGGCGTCGGTGGGGTTGGTCATAGAGGCGACGGTAACATGGGGGTTGTTATGGAGGCAGTCACGGTGAATGGCGGCGGCTATGGAGGCGGTGCTTATGGTGGGGGTTGTTATGGACGCGACTATGGTGAGTGGCGGCGACTATGGTCGTCGTGGGTATGGAGATACTTATGGAGGCGGTTAGGGGTAGTGGTGGTCGCAAGGGGGTGGTTATGGAGATAGGGAAGGCCCAGGAGGAGATGAATATGGAGGTGGTGGTGGCTATGGTGACGGTTTGGCAGATCTAAGTTTTTATTTTGGCGGCTATGGACACGGTGGTTGTAGATCAAATATTTTATTTTTGGATGACTATGGATTTTCGTGGGTGTCTATGGTTGTCTACGGCTGGCTGGCGCCTAGGGTTCAAAGAGGGAGTTAGGATTTTCGAATAGTGCAGTGCAAATGACTATGGGCTACTACGATTACTACATGTTTCGACGAGTGTCTATAGGTGACTACGGAAAGTACAAATGAATATGGGTTACTACGATTAAAACTCTACGTTTACGTTTACGTAGATTTTTTTCGGATTAATTTATATTTCTGTTTGAATGTGTGGATTTGGTATGTTATAGTTACAAATAGAAAATTAGGTGTCCAGGAAGCAAAAATGATCAAAGAGTAAGAAAAGAGTTGCAATTAGGAAAATCAAATCAAATTAGAAGAGAGAATCCCTCAACATCTTTGGTAGTGTCCACGAAGTCAAGCATAACTTTCTAATCCGGACGCCAAATCAACTGGTGCCGGCGGCATTAGAAAGCTATTTCAGCTGGCTACAGTTGGTGTCTAACGGCAAATTTCCAAATTCAGACTCGAACATGGTCAAAATTGGATTCCAAAAGCGATCATGAAAATACGTACTACAGTTCATGGACATGAATGCACATCAAGATACGTGCACAAAAACACTCGCTTGAAAAGATACGCACATAAGTAAAAGTACAAAAGCATGCACAAAAGTACTCACGCAAAAGTGCATTCGAGAAAAGGATCATGAAAACACAAACTATAATCCTAGGACATTAATACAAATCAACAAACATGCACAAACACACTCGCTCAACTGGACATGCTCAAACGTACATGTAAAAAAACATGCGAAAAAGTGCATTCGCAACAACGTTATTAAAAACACGAACTACAATACTAGGACTTTAATACGGATCAACAAACAACAGATAAAACACTAGATAACAAAGATACAATGGAGTGTAGAAATAACACTCTACGTTTACGTTCACGTGGATTTTTTTTTCGGATTAATTTATATTACTATTTTCATTGGTGGATTTGGTATCTTATAGGTACAAATCGAAATTGGGTGTCCAGGAAGCAAAAATGATCAAAGAGTAAGAAACGAGTTGCAATTAGGAAAATAATATCAAATTAGAAGAGAGAATTCCCCAACATCTTTGGTAGTGTCCACGAAGTCAAGCATAACTTTCTAATCCGGACGCCAAATCAACTGGTGCCGGCGGCATTAGAAAGCTATTTCAGCTGGCTAAAATTCCTGTCTAACGGCAAATTTCCAAGTTCAGACTCGAACATGGTCAAAATTGGATTCCAAAAGCGATCATGAATATTCGTACTACAGTTCGAGGACATGAATGCGCATCAAGAAACGTGCACAAAAACACTCGCTAGAAAAGCTACGCACATAAGTAAAAGTACAAAAGCATGCACAAAAGTACTCACGCAAAAGTGGATTCGCAAAAAGGATCATGAAAACACAAACTACAATCCTAGGACATTAATACAAATCAACAAACATACAGAAACACACTCGCTCAAATCGACATGCAAAAACGTACATGTAAATAAACCTGCGCAAAAGTGCATTCGCAGCAACTTTCTTAAAAACACGAAATACAATACTAGGACTTTAATACGCATCAACAAACAACATCAGAAACACTACATAAAAAAGATACAGTGGAGTGTAGAAATAACACTCTACGTTTACGTTCACGTGGATATTTTTTTTTTGGATTAATTTATATTTCTGTTTTCATTGCTGGATTTGGTATCTTATAGGTACAAATCGAAATTAGGTGTCCAAGAAGCAAAAATGATCAAAGAGTAAGAAAAGAGTTGCAATTAGGAAAATAAATTCAAATTAGAAGAGAGAATCCCTCAACATCTTTGGTAGTGTCCACGAAGTCGAGCATAACTTTCTCATCCAAACTCAAAATCAACTGGTTCTGGCGGCATTAGAAGGCTATTTCAGCTGGCTATGCTTCATGTCTAACGGCAAATTTCCAAATTCAGACTCGATCATGGTCAAAATTGGATTCCAAAAGCGATCGTGAAAATACGTACTATAGTTCGTGGACATGAATGCGCATCAAGAAACGTGCACAAAAACATTCGCTAGAAAAGCTACGCACATAAGTAAAAGTACAAAAGCATGCACAAAAGTACTCACGCTACAGTGCATTTGCAAAAAGGATCATGAAAACACAAACTACAATCCTAGGACATTAATACAAATCAACAAACATGCACAAACGCACTAGCTCAACTGGACATGCAAGAACGTACATGTAAAAAAACATTCGCAAAAGTGCATTCACAACAACGTTCTTAAAAAAACGAACTACAATACTAGGACTTTAATACGCATAAAAAAACAACAGCAAAAACAATAGATAAAAAAGATATAGTGGAGAGTAGAAATAACACTCTACGTTTACGTTCACTTGGATTTTTTTTTGGATGAATTTATATTTCTGTTTTAATTAGTGGATTTGGTATCTTATAGGTACAAAATCGAAATTAGGTGTCCAGGAAGCAAAAATGATCAAAGAGTAAGAAAATAGTTGCAATTGGGAAAATAAATTCAAATTAGAAGAGAGAATCTGTCAACATCTTTGGTAGTGTCCACGAAGTCGAGCATAACATTCTCATCCGTACTCCAAATCAGTTGGTTCCGGCGGCATTAGAAATCTATTTCAGCTGGCTACAATTCCTCTCTGTCAGCAAATTTTAATTTCGGACTCGATCATGGTCAAAATTGGATACCAAAAGCGATCATGAAAATACATACTATAGTTCGTGGACATGAATGCGCATCAAGAAACGTGCACAAAAACACTCGCTAGAAAAGCTACGTACATAAGTAAAAGTACAAAAGCATGCTCAAAAGTACTCACGCAAAAGTGCATTTGCAAAAAGTATCATGAAAACACAAACTACAATCCTAGGACATTAATACAAATCAACAAACATGCACAAACACACTCGCTCAACTGGACATGCAAGAATGTACATGTAAAAAAACATTCGCAACAGTGCATTCGCAACAACGTTCTTAAAAACACGAACTACAATACTCGGACTTTAATACGCATCAACAAACAACAGCAAAAACACTAGATAAAAATGATACAGTGGAGTGTAGAAATAAAACTCTACGTTTATGTTTAGGTGGATTTTTTTTCGGATTAATTTATATTTCTATATTAATTGGTGGATTTGGTATCTTATAGGTACAAATCGAAAATTAGGTTTCCAGGAAGCAAAAATGATCAAAGAGTAAGAAAAGAGTTGCAATTAGGAAAATAAAATGAAATTAGAAGAGAGAAATCCCCGAACATATTTGGTAGTGTCCACGAAGTCGAGCACAAATTTCTCATACGTACTTCAAATCAACTGGTTCCGGCGGCATTGGAAAGCTATTTCAGCTGGCTACAATTCCTGTCTAACGGCAAAATTCCAAATTCGGACTCGAACATGGTCAAAATTGGATTCCAAAAGCGATCATGAAAATACGCACTACAGTTCGAGGAAATGAATGCGCATCAAGAAACGTGCACAAAAACAATCGCTAGAAAAGGTACGCACATATGTAAAAGTACAAAAGCATGCACAAAAGTACTCACGCAAAAGTGCATTCGCAAAATGGATCATGAAAAGACAAACTACAATCCTAGGACATTAATACAAATCAACAAACATGCACAAACACACTCGCTACAATGGACATGCACAAATGTACATGTAAAAAAACATGCGCAAATGTGCATTCGCAACAACGTTCTCAAAAACACAAACTACAATACCAGGACTTTAATACGGATCAACAAACAACAGCAAAAAACTAGTTAAAAAAGATACAGTGGAGTGTAGAAATAACGCTCTACGTTTACGTTCACGTGGATTATTTTTTGGATTAATTTATATTTCTATTTTAATTGGTGGATTTGGTAACTTATAGGTACAAATCAAAAATTAGGTTTCGAGGAAGAAAAAATGATCAAAGAGTAAGAAAAGAGTTGCAATTAGGAAAATAAAATCAAATTAGAAGAGAGAATTCCTGAACATCTTTGGTAGTGTCCACAAAGTCGAGCATAACTTTCTCATTCAGACTCCAAATCAATTGCTTCCGTCGGCATAAGAAAGCTATTTCAGCTGGCTACAATTCTTGTCTAAAGGCAAATTTCCAAATTCGGACTCGAACATGGTCAAAATTGGATTCCAAAAGCGATCATTAAAATACGTACTACAGTTCGTGGACATGAATGCGCATCAAGAAACGTGCTCAAAAACACTCGCTAGAAAAGATACGCACATAAGTAAAAGTACAAAAGCATGCACAAAAGTACTCACGCAAAAGTGCATTCGCAAAAACTATCATGAAAACACAAACTACAATCCTAGGACATTAATACAAATGAACAAACATGCACAAACACACTCGCTCAAATGGACATGCACAAACGTACATGTAAAAAAACATGCGCAAAAGTGCATTCGCAACAACTTTCTTAAAAACACGAACTACAATACTAGGACTTTAATACGCATCAACAAACAACAACAAAAACACTAGATAAAAAAGATACAGTGGAGTGGAGTGTAGAAATAAAACTCTTCGTTTACGTTTACATGGATTTTTTTCGGATTAATTTATATTTCTGTTTTAATATGTGGATTTGGTATCTTATAGTTGTAGCACCCCCCTTCTAGTCGGGCAATAAATCGAACCGGTTTATCGGAATATTCATTAAACTAGCGGAAGCAAATGATCTCTTTGTAATTTTTAAAACTTTGAGAATGGGACCAAAATGCAATTATTAAAAGTTTGCATTTTTCGAAAACTTTCTTAGGTTACTTTAGCCGAATAAAGGTTTTGTTTGGAAATAAGTTTCAAGGGGAGGTTTTTCGTTCGAGTGCTACATTATTATTATCAGTTTTTGGTTCGAGAAGAAATCAGAGTTTTTTGAAAGGTTATTTTGGTGAATAATTCGGAAATCACTAATGGAGGCATAAGAATAGCAAATTTACGAAACTTACTATATTTAAGTAATATTCGTACCGGTAACGAGTTCAAAAGGTACGAAAATAAAATGTTACGGTTTAATATTACATCACCAAAAGAAAACCCAAATTATATGGCATCGTTCATAGGTCCTCGTACAACTTCCAACCAACCCGGGCAAGACCTCGATCCGCTACTCGATCCATCCCGGTTGAGGGTTACTAGCACTACTACCTGCAATTAAAAGACATCTATATGAGCTATAAAGCTCAGTAAGAAATTCGAGTAATTATCGAACTTTGGAAATACGTGATACATAATATATAATATTATATACCCATTCTTACCCACGTTCCGTACAACAACACAAGGCAATCGATAACATTACATACTCACGAAAACACATCATTAGCACAAAATCACGTACTTATGCAAAATGACTAAAATGCCCTATTTATGAAAATCATGAAAAACACATTTTTCGTTTTATCGGATCCGTGAAAGATTAATTTATGTACCTGGATAATAAACCTGTTACTAGCCCGTTTTCACTAAGTGGAATCAAACCACAACACATCATCCTAGTTGGATACCGGCCCACTATATCCGAGTTGTTTATTACCCGATATTCCATTAATCTTTCAATTTAAAAATCATTTAATGCAACTTGTCGAAATCATGCTTATGACCCACACATAACATCACAAATATCAATCAAGTGCCACAAAATCAAAAGGATCATGAAAACACAAACTACAATCCTAGGACATTAATACAAATCAACAAACATGCATAAGCACACTCGCTCAAATGGACATGCACAAACGTACATGTAAAAAAACATGCGCAACAGTGCATTCGCAACAACGTTCTTAAAAACACGAACTACAATACTCGGACTTTAATACGCATCTACAAACAACAGCAAAAACACTAGATAAAAAGGATACAGTGGAGTGTAGAAATAAAACTCTACGTTTACGTTTAGGGGGATTTTTTTTCGGATTAATTTATATTTCTACATTAATTGGTGGATTTGGTATCTTATAGGTACAAATCGAAAATTAGGTGTCCAGGAAGCAAAAATGATCAACGAGTAAGAAAAGAGTTGCAATTAGGAAAATAAAATGTAATTAGAAGAGAGAATCCCCGAACATATTTGGTAGTGTCCACGAAGTCGAGCATAACTTTCTCATACGTACTCCAAATGAACTGGTTTCGGCGGTATTGGAAAGCTATTTCAGCTGGCTACAATTCCTATCTAATGGCAAAATTCCAAATTCGGACTCGAACATGGTCAAAATTGGATTCCAAAAGCGATCATGAAAATACGTACTACCGTTCGAGGACATGAATGCGCATCAAGAAACGTGCACAAAAACACTCGCAAGAAGAGTTACGCACATAAGTAAAAGTACAAAAGCATGCACAAAAGTATTCACGCAAAAGTGGATTCGCAAAAAGGATAATGAAAACACAAACTACAATCCTAGGACATTAATACAAATCAACAAACATGCATAAGCACACTCGCTCAAATGGACATGCACAAACGTACATGTAAAAAAACATGCGCAAAAGTGCATTCGCAACAACGTTCTTAAAAACATGAACTATATTACTCGGACTTTAATACGCATCAACAAACAACAGCAAAAACACTAGATAAAAAGGATACAGTGGAATGTAGAAATAAAACTCTACGTTTACGTTGAGGTGGATTTTTTTTCGGATTAATTTATATTTCTATATTAACTGGTGGATTTGGTATCTTATAGATACAAATCGAAAATTAGGTGTCCAGGAAGCAAAAATGATCAAAGAGTAAGAAAATAGTTGCAATTAGGAAAATAAAATGAATTAGAAGAG
>NW_012192962.1:0-10059 GCF_000504015.1 Erythranthe guttata
CCCACACCCAGTTCATTTTTCGTTCCCTCAAATTCCTTTCCCCCGGGCAAACCCTAGACCCCTCTCTTCTCTCTTCCTATCGCCGCTCCGCTCCCTCTCTTCTTCCACCATCGGCGTTGTCCTCCTCCGCCTTCCACCACCGTCGTTGACGCCCACGCCACCATCAAATCGTCGCGAGTGCTCGAGACTGGATTTGCTGGCCCTAATTGCATCACCAGATCTAACACACCGTGTTTCTCCGACGTCGTTTTGGTGGCTTCTGGCTCGAAGAATTCTGATGATTCGCATTGCATTTTTCCTTGATTCGGCCGACCATGCTGTATTGGTATTCCTATTTCACTTTTTTCATTCTATATTTTTTTTTCTAAAAAAACAATTTTCCTACAATTCAATATTATTTGAATTACATATTGGGGATTTGGTCATCTTAATATTAATCCAGTTATTGATTGGATGGTTTTGTCCAAATTTTCTCTTGGTTAATTTTTATTTATTTTATTTGTTCGTGTTTTCTTCATTTTTGCCACCATTTGGTTTTCCCCTTTTTAACTTTTTTTTTTTCTCCTCTTTGGGATTTGAGAATTGATTTAATATGGTTTTTGATTCAAATGGCAGCAACGAAGGAAGTATGTTGAGCTATTTTACTTGTTATAAAATGTTATTATTTATGGGTTTATGATTATGAATATAAGGACGAATTGAGTAAGAGCTTTTAATCTCATAAAGAGGCTCAATTTTGATGGATTGACGACCGAAAATTTCTGAAAGGGAAAATGGATATTTTTTTTATTTTTTATTTGATGAAATGCATGCTAAACTAGAAAAAGATAGCTAATCTATTGTTAAAACAAAAGTACTGTCTTGAGACCCAAAAAACTTGGTGATTTCAGCACATTAATCATAACAACATAGATGTTTAATTGATTATAACCTCTATGGTTATAATCGTATTGTGTGAAGTGGTTCCTGTGTTTCAACTATTACTTTATGTATGGTTTTCCACTTCAACTTGCTTTGATTTTGGTTATATGAAGAAGAGTGACTAGCATGCTCAGTTAATTTATTTTTCTTGCTTTTATCTGAAGCTTGTCATGAACTCATTGTTCTTATTACAATTATTTTGTTCTCATTTAGATGATTGTGACTGTGATGTTGCCATTATTTATTTATTTTTATGTACAAGGTTTTTGCATTGTAAGGTGCCCATATAAGGGTTGATGTAATTTGCATTTTCGATTTTACTATTCTTTTTTATCTAACTCGTATATTTTGTCACAGGGATTGTTGTTTTTGCTATTTCTATACAGTAAGGAATGATGGTGAAAAGTACGATATGAAGTGAAATTCATTAAGACTATAGAACACTATAGATGACGATAGTCATATATAGTAACATTACTACATGTTACTGCAGATGACTATAGTCGTATATAGTAACATTACTACATGTTACTATAGATGACTATTGTTGTATATAGTAACATTACTACATGTTACTGTAGATGACTATAGTCGTATATAGTAACATTACTACATGTTACTATAGATGACTATAGTCGTATAAAGTAACATTACTACATGTTACTCTAGCCATGTAGATGACTATAGTCATATGTAGTAACATGTAGTCATGTATGGGTTATGTGGGTTTTTTTAATGTAGAGTGATGGTGATGATTTATTCTTTGTTGAAGAAATATTTGTACAAATTGATTTATAATATCAAGATTTAAATTGTGATTTTTGTTGTTGGTAGCGATGAAGTTCTTTTTGTTATATAATTAGCGGTCTACATAATCTATCGACTATATATAACTACACATGATTATATATAACATTAAAAAAAATTAAAAAAAAAATAAAAAAAAATATTTTTAAAAAAAATTAAAAAAAATATTTTTTAAAGAAAAAATAAAAAAAATTATTTTTTAAAAATAAAATAAAAAGTTGAAAAATAAAAAAATAAAAAAATTAAAATAAAATAAAAGATAATAAAATAATAATAAAATAAACATTTATATTTTTTTTATTAAAAAATGCAAGCCCAAAAAATCTGCCCGCAATTGATATCTGCCCGAAAAATCTGCCCCGAAAAATCTGTCCCAAAAATCTGGAGTATATAAATTGATAAATGCAAGCCCAAAAATGCTAAATACAGTTGAGCCTTATGCTGAATGCAGGGACGAAATATTGAATGCAGTTTGCTGAAAATTGCAATTAAGGGCACAATAGTACTTTTACCTCTCCAGGGGGTTATCTCAAATGAAGAATTTTAGGGGTGGACCTATCCCTATATAGTTTCCATCCTAGGGGTGTATATCAAATGGACCCAATTTTTTTATGGAAAAAATATTTAAAAAATGAAATAAAAAACCCAACATTGTTTGTATGCGGTGCCAAATTGGAGTCAAAATGGGTGACAGTAAAATTGGGGTTACATTAGGGAACTCTTTTTTTTTTTTTTTTTTTTTTTTTTATTGTTTTTTTTTTTATCAATGTGTAAATTAGGGTTTAAGTTAAAATTAAGGTTTCTAAGGGTTATGTGTAATTTTGGTATAAATATTGGAGAGTTCATTTATGGTGAATACACGTTAGAGCTGTGTATATATTTGTAGTGTTGTCATGTGTCTATTTGTCAACAATATATATACATATCGGTGAATGGGTCGGGTCGATTGATTATTGATACATGTCAGATCAGTGTCCGACCTGATCTATTGTGACACTACAAATAAACTGATACGGTGAATGGGTCGGGTCGATTGATTATTGATACATGTCAGATCAGTGTCCGACCTGATCTATTGTGACACTACAAATAAACTGATACGATCTCTTGTGTATCATAAGATTTCTTTACGAAACGTAAGAAAACTCTTCTTTATTATTTCTCTTCATTATAAAAATCCTAGCACAAGACGACTATTTAAAGATAATAAAACCCTAGAATCCTAATCCAACTAGGAAAGATAATTAATTACCTATACTAATTAGGGCTGGCAATCAGGTCGTGTGAGCCGAGCCTGGGTCGGCTCAAACTCATATACCATCGGGCCTCATTATTACAGGCTCAAGCTCAAATACCATCGGGCCTCATGCCTATAGGCTCAACCTCGGCTCACATATTTTTTTCGGGTTTCGGGTTTATATCGGGCTTATATCGGTCAATAAATAAATTACATATTTTACAACTTTGCAGTCGGACATGTTAAAGAAAAAAAAAACTTCACAGTCTAAGAGAAAAATCTAGAATATTCATTGAAAATTAAAACAAATGAAGCTTAATGTTGCAAATATTTAATCCTTAATTAATTATACGAAAAAATGCATCCGAGTCCAAAATGAAAAAAATCGGAAATCCTTAAATTAATATATATATATATATATATATATTAATTTAGTCGGGCTTTATTCGGGCTGAGCCATGGTAAGCTCAAACTCGGCTCATAGTTTAATCGAGTTTAATTAAACGGCTCAAACTCGGCCCGGCTCACAATTAATCGGGTTCGGCTCAAATATAATCGGACCGAATTATCGGGCTTCGGGTAGGCCCGGCTCAATTGCCGGTCTTAATACTAATTAAACACTTAATAATCCCCTAATCATCCTAACCCTAACAACCATACGACTATATTGAATCTAATTATACTATGCTAATAAAATACTAACTAAACAATTAATTAAATAATATATTAAATAATAAAATACTAACTAATTAATAATTAATCGATATATTATTTAATATATAGTATCAAACCATCCCTCTTGAAATGAACCTTGTCCTCAAGGTTCGAGTCCATTTGGTCCCTCATCTTCGCGTTTCCACCTATGTTTGACTTCATCAATTTGTTCATCGACTTGCTTCCCGATTGATTCCGAAAAACATAACGAACGATCAAGATCTTTAACACATTGTTTTATGTTGATCGAACGAACTCCTAAAGGCTTTTGGAAAAATTCTCAATATTTTTCCCAATAAATAAGGCTCTTCAATTACCTTTTCAGATTCTGGCTCATTCACAATCACCAATTCTTGTTCGTCTTCTTTCTTTTGTAAGTTGTGGCATCCTTCCAATATATTTATTAATTCTTCGTTCTCCTCGCTACTTAACTTCTCTTGTTCGTTCCAAATTATCTCACTTAAAACGAGTGATTCTTCATTCTCCTCCTCGGTTAATTTCTCGTCTTCGTCCCAAATTACCTCAAGTGAATCCGATAATTCTTCTTTCGGCGAACTCACAAAAAATTGGGGCTCTTCGAAAAAGTCATCATCGTCCTCTTCCTCTCCCTGCGGCGATAGGCTCGGCAGTGGCGGTGGTGGCGATGGCCGTGGCGATGACGGGCAGCGGTCCCTTCGGCTTTTGTGATGGCGTTGACGTCGTCCTTGACTTTGCTCTGCCTTGCTAACGAAGCGTTGGTGTTATCGCAACTTCGCTCTGATACCAGTTGATACGATCTCTTGTGTATCATAAGATTTTTTTACGAAACGTAAGGAAAACTCTTCTTTATTATTTCTCTTCATTATAAAAACCATAGCACAAAACGACTATTTAAAGATATTAAAACCCTAGAATCCTAATCTAACTAGGAAAGATAATTAATTACCTATACTAATTAAACACTTAATAATCCCCTAATCCTCCTAACCCTAACAACCATACGGCTATATTCAATGTAATTGTACTATGCTAATAAAATACTAACTAAACAATTAATTAAATAATATATTAAATAATAAAATACTAACTAACTAATAATTAATCGATCTATTATTTAATATATCGTACCATCTAACTCCACCGCATGTTTTTACATTCAATTCTTTTACCAAACCACCATAACCACCATTCACCCAAATATATATAAGTGTGTCATCTTCTAAAGAAACATACATTATCAAAATGAATATTTAAAACATGTGTCTATTTATATATCTTTATATTTTATATAGTTTCCAAACAAATCACTTGTTTTATTGAATTAAGGTCGCTATACTATGAAGACGACTTTGCTTGAAACCTGCCGGATTCCGCCTCCGCCTGACTCCGCCGCCGCCGCCGCCGAGCTACAACTCCCACTTACCTTCTTAGACATTGTCTGGATTCACTTCCAAACCATGCACTACCTTCTCTTCTACGAATATTCTTGCTCCGAATCTCATTTCTCTGAAACCCTAATTCCAAAACTCAAAGAATCACTCTCCCTCACCCTCAAACACTATCTCCCACTCGCCGGAAATCTCCTCTACCCTCTAAACCCTGACCGCCGAAAGCCCCTCATCCGCTACGTCGCCGGCGACTCCATCTCCGTGAAAATCGCCGTCTCCGGCGGCAACTTCGACGAACTCGTCGGGAACCACCCACGCGACGCCGACCAGTTCTACGACTTCGTGCCGGAAATCCCGCCCGCAACGGAAGATTCCGAGTACAAAATAGTCCCTGTATTTGCTCTTCAAGTGACGCTATTTCCCGGCCGTGGAATTTGTATCGGCTTCTCCAACCTCCACAGCCTCGGCGACGCGAGATCGATCGTCGGCTTTGTGCGGGCATGGGCTTCCATGTGCAAACTCGCCAGAGAATCAGTGTTATCTCCGCCGATTTTCGACAGATCCGTTATCAACGACCCTCTCAAAATCGACGATATATTCTGGAAAGCGGTGGGAAAGATTCCGTTCACACCATCGTCGTTCCCGATACCGACGAACAGGGTCAGAGCCACGTTCACTCTCCACCAATCCGACATAAAAAAGCTCAAAGAAATGGTTCTTGCCAAGAAACCGGATTTAGGCCACGTGTCGTCTTTTGTCGTAACTGCGTCCTACATTTGGACAACCTTAGTGAAATCTGCAGATCATGTAGAGGAAGAAGATCAGAACACGCATGGCATGAATACTTCGTATTCGCAGTCGACATTCGCGAGCGGATAAATCCAGCAGTGCCCACTAATTACTTCGGCAATTGCCTAGGCGCAGGTTTACCAAAAATCTTTATTTTATTTTATTTTATTTTATTAGTTACTGGTTGACCCGAACCCATGACCAAATAGGTCCTAAGTGGGACGTGCTTACCAACAGGCTACCTTGTCTTTGTTTCAGGTACTGCGGAAATCGAGCATGGAAAGCTAGTCGGTGAAGAAGGGTTGTCAGTTGCGGCTGAATACATGGCTGAGGATATCAAGAACAGGATTAACAACAAAGACGAGGTTTTGAGAGGCGTTGAGAATTGGATGGATGGAAGTAAGAATCATATGTTGGACCGGGCCGTTGGGGTTTCGGGTTCGCCGAGGTTCGATTTTTGTGATGCGGATTTTGGATGGGGAAGAGCGAGAAAGCTCGAAGTTGTGTCGATTGATGGAGAGAGGTGTTCGATTTCGTTGTGCAAGTCTAATGATTCTGAAGGAGGATTGGAGATTGGATTGTCTATGCCTAAGGAGAGAATGGATGCTTTTGCTGCTGTATTTGCAGATGGCCTAAAATCTTGAGTGTTGTATGATATGATTTAGTATTTTTAAATGTGGTTTTAGCAAGAAAATAAATGTTTTTATAGCCTTTATTATTAAAGTATAGGTGGGTTAGAATCGTGCCCCTCCTCTATTTTCACAATTTGTAATAGGATTTGAATTTCTTATAATACGGATTTCTCTCATAAATTTAGAATTATTTAACATTTTTATTCATTGGTGCGCACTTATGGTAAATGCCTTCTAACCCAATTGACCATTGCTAGAGTTGAAAATCGGTCGTCTGGCCAACTTTCGGGCAATCCACGTTGTTTGATCGATCTGATCGGCTCCAAATTACTGCTTACTCGGGTCCCACTTGATTTTTAACATGTGTTCGATTTTGAGGGATGTATATTCAGTATTCTAAAAATCGGTCGAGGCGGCCGATTAATCGGTCTCCGCGTCGGAGGCGGTCTAAAACCTTTACGATCTTGGTGTAATGGTTTAAAAAATCGGTTTTTGCCTATGATGTGATTTTTGGCGGTTCGAGGCGGGTTGAGATGGTCAAGCCTTGAAGGCGGGTCAAAAATTGGTGGTAAAAATCGGTCAAAAATCTTTTTTTTTTTTTTTTTTTAAAATAGGGTTCAAATCATGAAATTAAAATTAAATCAGGGTTTTAATTAGTTGGCCTAATTTTGGTTCAGATACGAGAGAGTTTTCCTTAATATCAAATAAGTATTAGAGGAGGGGATATATTTGCAAAACAAAAAAGTTGAACCTAATTATAGGCCTCTTTGCCGTAACCGTTTTCTTTTTTCTTTCCCTTAACTCATTTCAAAAATGTTTATAAATATCTAAATTATTCAAGAAGACTAGCTACCAACATGGATTGCATCCATCTAAATGTTATGAGATATGCATGCATCCATATTTTAAGAGGTTCAAAATTATCTAGATCACAAAGAAAATTTTAGAGATAGATCAATTCTAGTAGGTCTCTAGAATTATTTATTGAAGCCTATAAATAAAAATATGTTCATTGTAAACTTATCAACTGACTATGCTTATTCTCTTTCAATGTTAAGTGTTATTCTTTTTTCTCTTTTCTTATTTTTAATATAATCACACAAAAATTAGAATAAAATGTTTAATAAGAAGATGTGGTGTTTACTGTAAAAAAAGAAAAGAAAAAACAATAAGGAAAAGTGTTAAGCATTGTTAAGTGTATATTTATACACTTAATTGTACCTTTTAATTGGAGCTTTTGATGTGTTTTTACGATAATTGGTGCTTAATTTGGTTATTATTTGTATTTTAGGGACAAATTGAAGAATTGGAAAAGTATGGGGTCAAAACTGCAATTTTGGAGAAAATATGGGCCAAAAGTGAAAAAATCAAAATTCTGAAGAATTAAAGCTCGGACCCCCGTCCCAGTTTTAGTGCAAATCGTGGGACCCCCGTCCGAGACTCCGAAATTGCGCAGAAAAGGGATTTTAATTGCACAAGGAAACTGCCTTCTTCCCCAAGTTCTTCACCCTATATAAGACCAAGTCAGACACACAATTAGGCATCATCTTTTTATCATCTATCTTTTATCTTTCATCTTTCTACACGCGAGCAAGAGAACGAAGACGAAGACTTGACGAATCTTCATCCGAGTTTTCCTTTTACTTTTATTCTTCGATTTTTATGAACTTTCATATTTTTATTATGCTTTTCGTTACAAACATGAGTAGCTAAGTTTTTATTCTAGGATTTTATTGGAACCCTATGTGGTGATTCGAACCTATTTTTCTACTTTTATGCAAGTTTAATTCTTCGATTATTTCTTCGATCTTGATCGTATTTAGTGCATGAGCGTAGCTAACTTATGTTGCTATTTGTTATTGTTAGAATTGATTGACAGATCGTTTTAATAATTAGAACAAGGATAGAAGAGCCTTCGAGTAGTTTTTCACCGAATGCGTGTGTTGATTGCATGTATTATCGTAGACATACAGATAATACCTTAGGTAGCCGTTGTCGAGACTTGTTATTTAATGCTTTATTTATACTAGGTTTGCATAGACATATAGTGAATCTTTTATGAATAATAGGTTTATAGCGCAGCGACAGCTGGTTATGAATAATTTCGTGTCTTGGGTTAATAATCGGGAATCGTAACTTGCATAATAGGAGATTAATTGGGTGAAGAATTATCGCATAGGGGGAAGATAAAATCCTAGATCCGTTTATTATTGATTTTTTCTCGTGATTACTTGCGTTCTTAATTAGTTTAATTTATTTAGTTAATTAATTTGACAACCCTGCGTAGGCTGGATAAAAATCACAATTGTTAGGATTTGGTACTTAGGATTAAATAATTTGCGTATTCCCTGTGGGATCGACATCCGACTCTCACGAGTCTACTTTACTACTTGTTTGCGATACGTACACTTGCGTGTTGGTATTTAGCACCCAACAAGTTTTTGGCGCCGTTGCCGGGGAATACGGCTAAATTATTTATTTATCCTAATATTAAATTTGAACAATTTTTCTTACTTCAGCCAATTTTTTTTATTTTATTTAATTATTTTTTTTTTTTTTTTTTTTTTTTTTAGGTACTTTTTATGCGAAGAGGACACGACACGAGCTTGCTACCTCTTGACCCCGAAATTGAGCGAACGTTTAGGCAAGCCAGGAGAAATCAACGGTTAGCCCAAAACAATCCGGCAACGATGGAGGATGAGAATAATCGTGGAGAAGGTGACCAAAGGCGCCCACCGAATGTGGCAAGAGAAATCGTCAACGAGCAAGAGCAACGCCAGCTGATTAATCCACCGCCTCGTCAACGAGCACTGCATGAGTATACCGTCCCGACACTCAATGGGTTCCAATCGAGCATCCAGCAGCCCCCCATTGAAGCCAACAATTTCGAGATTCGAGCGGGACTCCTCACGATGCTTCAAAACAATGGTTTATTCAGCGGATTGGCTCATGAAGATCCACATCTCCACTTGGTCAATTTTCTCGAGACGTGTGATTCGCACAAAATGAACGGAGTATCACCCGAAGCACTGCAACTCCGCCTGTTCAAGCATTCCTTACAAGGCGCAGCCCGAGAATGGTTACAAACTCGCGCACCGCATTCCATCTCGTCTTGGGCCCAGCTAGCACAACTTTTCATGAACACATACAACTCCCCAACAAAAACTGAGAGAATCCGGAGAGAAATTCAAAATTTCATACAAGAAGCCGGTGAAGCACTATTCGAGACGTGGGAGCGGTTCAAACAGCTAGTAAGGAGGTGCCCGAATCACGGACTTCAAGAGTGGCGCCAACTGCAAATATTTTACGATGGGCTACAAGACAACTCGAGAACCGTGCTCGACTCCGCAGCTGGAGGAATGTTCATGAGTTTGACTTACGATGAAGCATACGAGCTTTTGGAGCGAATCGCTAGAAATAAATACATGCGGGCATCGGACCGGTCGAACAGCGGAGCAGTCAAGACAGGAGGAATTTTGGAGTTAGACGGGGTCACTGCAATCACGGCCCAGTTAGAAAAACTATCGAAGCAAGTATCGGCTTTGCAGACTCAGCAAGTCCACACAATCAAAGTTCCCGACCAACGCATAGA
>NW_012192964.1:0-10050 GCF_000504015.1 Erythranthe guttata
GCAAGTGAGAGAGGTTGATGTATGAGGGATCAGGGTTATGTAAATGGTTGGGATGTATGTATTGCCAGTTCTATCATGTTGGGTTCATATTTGCTTGCGCCGATGACGGCTCGGACAATCCCCGGAAACGCCGTGATGGAGGCGGTGGTGGTGGTGGTGGTGGGTGTGGAGATAGTGGCGGTGGCGGTGGCGGTGGCGGCGGCGGTGGCGGTGGGTGTGGTGGCGGCGGTGGTGGGGGTGGGTGTTAGATATATATATATGTATGCTTTGTGGATGTTGTGAAACGATGTTAGGTCAACTTAAAAATGATTTTGAATATTTGATTAATTTGCTGTTTTATATAATAAGGAATACTCAGATGTATGAATTTATAATATACTTGGCCTGCTGCAGTTAGCCTAGTTTGTATATATATGTAACATATTGAATGAATAAAGTGCCTTCCTTGTGTTCTATTACTGTTATTTCTCAATCTCCTAATAATAAAGTGACTTTCTTTTGGCATTGGAAACAACTGAAAACTTGTAATAAAATTTTGTGATGGAGATAAATTGGCTAGAAATAAATATATGTAAGAAGAATAGTCCATTCTTTTTCAAGACCGAGAAAAAGCAAATATATTAATTACCAAGCTGGAAAAGAAGAAATATATATTCCACAAGTATTGTATGCACACTTAGATTGTGAGCTGCAAAATTTGCATTTCGGTTTATAGACTTAAAATGTCATTTTGGCCAACAAGAGCAGTATGCACGAATGCAATTTTATATTAGGTGACTTAAAAAAATGGGATTTTCCGAAATCTGCCGATTCTGATCGGACAATTTCATTTTAAACGATTTTTCTCATCCCAATTTCTGAAATACTAATTTTTAATTTTTTTTAACGGAATTGGAATTAGTTTTTCACTTCGACCAAAAACGCTAATTCCGATCCGATCCGTCCGATTTCCACCTCTACTAGTGTCTCTTGTTAAATTAGATATTTCCTCCGTAATTCATCCCAAATCCGAATATAATAAGATCAATTCATCAAAGATGAAATTAAGATAAATAAGTTGAGACATGATATATAAATGCATTGCCTTTATCAGTCTTTCATGCAAATATTTTGTAGCAATTTAGTTATTTTAATTTTTTATTAGAGCTGGTGGTTGCTCGTTAATTTGAGGGCATAAATGTAATTTTTAAACAAGATGGCGATTTTTGTAATAAAGACATAATTAGAGTTATTACTTATTTGTGATTTATTTTTTTGGTAAATACAACTTAACCAACCCCCTTGTGGTGATAAACTTTTGCAGATGATCTTCTTATGCTTGTAATTTCAGCACATCTCCCTTTAATTTGCGGTTGATAAAGGTAGCGCCTGTTAGTTTCTATGTCAAACTTAACCGCACATGTCGAACTTCAAGGAATCATATGCAAGAATTAAAGGAGAAATGTAAGCAAAAGAGGTAATCTGCAAAAATATAGTATTTGACATTTGACATGCCTAGTTAATTTTATTTTTTTTTACGGAAAAACTAATGGAAGCTACCCCTATCAACCATAAGAGGGTTATGTGCTGATCGATATTATGGGCTTAAATGGGGTCATCTGCAAAAGCTTGTAACCATGAGGCTAAGTGTTATTTACACTTAAATTTTCTAGTAATTTTTCTTTTTATTTAGGGGCAATTTAGACATTTCATAGCCTAGTTAGGATGTATTTAGTCCACTAATTTAAGAGGATAATTGTAATTATACAAATAAACAAAATCCTCACTATTTAGATATATTTAAGGGTTATTTGTAATTAACCTATGTTAAATAATAAATATACCCCTTATATATATATATATATATATATATATATATATATATATATATATATATATATACTCATTATATTCATGTGATGAGCTATATATTATACCCTCTCAGAAGATATACTGTCCATGGTATATAAGTGATATGCCTATTGGCCCAGCCCAATAGCCCACATTTACTGGACCACAGGCCCAACTTAATAGTTATTTCTACAGAGGCCCAATCAAACCCAAATAAGGTTGGGCCCGATAAATTGTCTCGACCCAATCAATAAAGTATAAATAGAACTTAAATTCATTGAATGAAGGTACGTTATTATTATTCAATCAATTCTTCTTGAGGAATTCTCTCTACAATTACCAACTATCTTCACGTCTGACTTGAGCGTCGGAGGGGTTTCCGCCGGATCAACCCCCGGCTTAGATTACGTGTTTTCTGTTCGCAGGATCCTAGAGCAAATTAAAGTTCTCAGGACTATCTAGCTCGTGAGCACGTGACCTACTTTGCTCTCCCAGCTTCAACACATTAGGTGATTTATTTTTTACGTCATCATTTTGGCGCCGTCTGTGGGAATGCAGACCAGATCACGTAGCCAGCAAGATCCTCCTGAGTCCACTCGGAGAGAGAATGACACAGCTAACAACCTCCCAGTGCGAGGAGGCTCTGGCTTGCCACCTCCTCCACGTGCTCCGGATCCACCACGTGAGGTTCAGGTGATTCCCCCTCGGGATCCACCACTCGCCGATCCTCCACTACAGGCTCCACCTCTACCTGCTTCTCGAACGGTTCAAATAACCGAGGAGGCACTCCAACGAATGATAACAGAAGTTTCTACTCGCGCCGCCACTGATGCGGTGGCGCAATATATCGCCACGATGGCAGCAAATGCTCCCCCCGCGATCCCAGCTAACGCTCCCCCCGTGATCCCAGCTAATGCTCCACCCGCAATGCCACCCAGGGTACAGCAACCGGCCCAGAACAATGACGATCGGATAAGTGTATCCTCATCCACCTCAGATCCAAGATCCCGGATGCAGCTATCTACCAATCACAGGGAGCCACAACCCAAACAACAACGCCACCATTCGCTCCAACGGGGTGATGCGTCTCTACGAAGAGCTCATCTCTTTAATGAAGGGGAAGACGAGATAAATAGTAGAGTATCTCGCCAAAACCAGTTCCCCAGATTGAACAATCCAATTGACGGAAGAGCGTCAGTCCCAACAAGGCGCAGTCCTTTCACCCTAAACATCCTCAACGAGGTATTGCCTCAAGGAGTGAAAGTATCGGGCTTACCTCAGTTCGAAGGAACTACCGACCCGCAGGAACACATAGAGAAGTTCCACGCTATGGCAGACCTATATGGCCCGACAGATGCAGCAATGTGCAAGATGTTTCGCACCACTCTATCCAAGAGAGCCATGAATTGGTTCAACGCTCTGCCCACAGGATCAATTGACACTTTCGCTCAGTTGTCATTGCGTTTCACCAACCAATTCGCCATCAATAAGCAATATGCTAAAACTCCAGCACATCTCTTCTCTATCGTACAGAGAGACAATGAAACACTCCGCAACTACATCAGGCGTTTTGTGGAGGCTGTTCATGAAGTTCCCAGTGTAGGACAAGATATGCTCTCAGGGATTATGCAGCAAAACCTGAAGTCGGGTAGGTTCAAAGAATCTATCGCAGGAAGACCTCCTGGCAACTTAGATGAGCTGTTAAATCGAGCTGAAAAATACATACGCATAGAGGAAGCTTCTGCCAATGCTCCTCCCAAGAGGAAGAGAGAAGATGAACGCCCGGATATTAGGAGACGAGATGATCGACGTCCTCCACCCCCGCCTCAAGGCCAATCATCTTCAACTTATAATCGATTCACTCCACTCAATACTCGTCTCACTGAAATACTTCATGTGATTGAACAAAAAGGTCTGGCAGAGCCTCCACGCCCAATGCAACCCAATGCAAAACGAGAAAAATCGGATCGCTATTGTCGATTCCACAAAGATAAAGGGCATACTACCGAGGAATGTGCGCAACTCAAATTGGCGATTGAGAGGTTGATCAAGCAAGGCCACTTGAGCGAATACATTGATAAGCCTCGAAATAAGCGCCGCGATGATCTTCCACGCCGAGATAACAATAGAGATCAACAGCAACGACGAGAGGAGGGGGGTCATCGGCGCGACCCAGATAACAATGATAACCAACCCACCCGAGGAATCATCTCTTTTATCTCCGGAGGACCGGCAGGTGGCGACTCACAAAATGCGAGACGCACCCTCGCTCGATCAGCACGTATGAATCAAGAACATGCTTCTCCATCCGCATCCGTCTATCAAATACGAAAACCTGATCATTGCATAGTCTTCAACTCCTCGGACCTTGAACGTCCAGATGAAGATCATGTCGATGCGTTAGTGATAACAGCAACGGTGGCCAATTTCATAGTTAAAAAGATATTAGTGGACGGTGGGAGCTCAGCCGACATTATGTATCTCCACACATTCAAGCAGCTAAGCATAGACAACGCACGGTTCAGTCCCATCACTACACCACTGAAAGGATTCACGGGAGAAGGTGTTTTATCCATGGGGGAAATAGAGTTACCCATCTCCTTAGGGGAAGATCCTTGTCGAGTGACGAAAATGATAAAATTCCTTATCGTCGACAAACCATCCCCTTATAACATCATCGTGGGAAGGCCCGCGATCCATACATTCAAGTCTGTGCCTTCATCTTACCACCAAAAGTGGAAATTCCCCACTCCTTACGGGATGGGAGAGGTACTTGGAGATAGGCGTCTCGCTCGAGAATGTTATGCAAGAGCTCTACGTGAACCATCTAAGAGACCTATTCCTCTAGGGAAAGGAGACGACACCCCGAGACAAGATAAGCCAAAATGGGTCAACGCAGTCATCGAAGCTGATAAAGAAATCCTAATCAGTGTACCCGACGACACCGCCAAGCTAGCCGCGGTTGAAGAGCTCAAATCAGTAGAACTCATACCCGGAGATAATTCTAAGCTTCTCCGCATTGGCTCTGATCTAGATCAAGAAGTGGAGAATCAGCTAGTTAACTTCCTTAGGCAAAATGGAGACGTATTTGCTTGGAAAGCTCAAGATCTAACGGGAATTCCTCCGAAAGTAGCATTGCATCGACTAAACGTTGACAAAAGATTGAAACCGGTCAAGCAACGTAAAAGGACTTTCGGTCCTGAGCGCAACAAACATATCAAAGAGGAAGTGGCAAAACTCTTAGATGCAGGCCACATTAGATCGGTTCAGTATCCCGAGTGGTTATCCAATGTGGTATTAGTACCTAAACCCGGAGGCAAGTGGAGGCTATGTGTAGACTTCACCGACCTCAACAAGGCATGCCCGAAGGATCCATTTCCCTTACCAAGGATCGACCAGCTCATAGACTCAACCTCAGGGTGCGAACTTCTCAGCTTCCTGGATGCATATCAAGGATACAACCAAATATTGCTCGCCCCAGAAGATCAAGAGAGAGCTAGTTTCATTACTGACCAAGGCATCTATTGCTATCGAGTTATGCCGTTCGGTCTCAAGAATGCAGGAGCTACTTACCAACGCCTGGTGAACACGATGTTCGCGGACTTGATTGGTAAGAACATGGAAGTGTACATTGATGACATGCTTGTCAAGAGTATTAAAGTCGCGGATCACCTAACCGATTTAAGTCAATGCTTCTCCATCTTACGTAAATACAAGATGAAGCTCAATCCCCTAAAATGTTCTTTTGGAGTTCGAGGCGGAAAATTCTTAGGATATATGATATCACAACGGGGAATTGAAGCCAACCCAGCAAAGATTGAAGCTATCACCTCCATGGCCCCTCCCACATCGATTAAGAAGGTCCAACAACTTAATGGTTGTTTGGCAGCCCTAAACCGATTTATATCCCGATCGGCTGATAAGGGTCTTCCTTTCTTCAAGATACTAAGAGGTGGGAAAAAGTTTGAGTGGAATGAAGACTGTCAAAGAGCTTTCACAGAATTGAAAGCATATCTCACTTCCCCACCTCTACTAACGAAGCCCCAGCCGGGAGATACTCTTTTCCTATACTTGGCCATTTCTGCTGATGCCATTAGCGCAGTGCTCATTCGGGATGGTGAAAAAGGTCACCAACCGATATATTACATAAGCCGAGCTCTCCAAGGCCCAGAGCACCGTTACACCAATATGGAGAAACTTGCTCTCGCGCTCATCAATGCAGCCAGAAAGTTACGTCCGTACTTCCAGTCGCACCAGGTGATAGTTCTCACCAACTATCCCCTTAAACAAATATTGAGAAGTCCCGAGACTTCCGGACGATTAGCTAAATGGGCTATAGAGCTAAGTGAATATGGGGTTGAGTTCAAACCACGCCCAGCCATCAAAGCTCAAATCCTAGCAGACTTTGTAGTAGAGATGACTACATCGGAAGAGAGCACATCCATACCCACTTGGGCCATCAATGTTGATGGATCATCTACCGCTACAGGAGGAGGCGCGGGTATTGTACTAACAAGCCCAGATGGCGATGAATTCGAGTATGCTAAACGGTGTGATTTCAAAGCCTCTAATAACGAAGCCGAATATGAAGCTTTGATCGCTGGTATCCGCCTCGCTTTAGCAGCTGGAGCTCGCAAACTCATAGTACACAGCGACTCCCAGTTGGTGGTCAACCAAGTCCTTGGGAACTATGAAGCCAAAGAAGAATCCATGGCAAAGTACCTTGCTCTTGCACTTACCCTCCTCTCAAAATTGGATAGCTACGAGATAAAGCAAGTACCACGAGCCAACAATATTGATGCAGACAAGTTGGCTAGACTTGGTAGTTCCATGGCAAGCATTGGAAGCCGGAAAATCACCCTCCTCACGGCTTCCCAACCAGAAATAGTCTCCACCGACGGAGTGAATTGCGCTGAAGAGAGCGAACCCTGTTGGATCACCCCCATTACAAACTATCTCAAAAGCGGGGAACTTCCGACTGACATCGCCCAAGCGAAGAAAATAAAGGTAAGGGCGGCCCGTTTCCTAATGATAGGTGAAGATCTCTACAAGCGAGGGTTCTCCTCCCCCTATCTTAAATGCCTTAACCCATCAGCAGCAGACTATGTGCTTCGAGAAGTACATGAAGGCATTTGTGGTAATCATTTAAGTGGAAGAAACTTAGCTCTCAAAATATTGAGACAAGGTTACTATTGGCCCACCATGCATGAAGATGCGAAAAAACTAGTGCAGAGATGCAAGCCTTGCCAAGAACACGCTAACATCCTTCATCTCCCCGCAGCATTGATGCAACCGATTGACAGTCCCATACCTTTCGCTCAATGGGGAGTTGACTTGGTCGGTCCTTTTCCACCAGCAACAGGAGGACGCAAGTTCCTCATTGTAGCTGTAGATTACTTCACCAAGTGGGTAGAAGCAGAACCTTTAGCTCGCATTCGAGAAGAAGACGTCATCCAATTCCTTTGGAAAAACATTGTGTGCCGCTTCGGCATTCCCCGTTCCATTATTTCGGACAATGGAACACAATTTTGTGGAGACAAAGTCAAGAGTTGGTGCCTTGGCTTATCTATTAAGCAATTCTTCACTTCGGTGGCAAACCCCCAAGCAAATGGTCAAACTGAAGTAACCAATCGCACGATACTTCAACATCTCAAGACAAGACTTGGAAGTGCCAAGGGAAAGTGGGTTGAAGAATTACCCAATGCTCTGTGGGCATATCGAACAACCCCACGAACAGCAACAGGAGAATCTCCATTTAACCTAGCTTTTGGAACAGAGGCTGTAGCACCCGTAGAGATTGGCGAACCCTCTTGGAGAGTCATCAATTATTCACCAGAGGAGAATGAAGGAGCAATGAGGGCTAACCTCGATCTCGTCGACGAGCTAAGAGAGATTGCATCCATCAGACAGCAAATGTACAAGAGTCGCATGGCGAAAGTTTATAACTCTAAAGTCCGCCCTCGCTCTTTCCAAGTAGGAGATTTAGTTCTCCGCAAAGCCGAAGCCTCACGCCCAATCGGCAAACTCGACCCGAAGTGGGAAGGACCATATAAAATCACACAAGTGATTAACAATGGAGCATATCGTCTCGAGAACCTCGACGGACACCCTATACCCAGAACCTGGAATATAGGGAATCTCAAAAGGTTCTACGCTTGAGGTATACATCCATCTTAAATCAAATTTGTTTAAGTTTACATCTATATCTTCCTCATACGAAAGTCGCCTTGCAGGCTTCACAACCTTCCACGTCTCTCTTCATGCAAAAATGTCTCTAAAAGCTCGAGAAGGGACTCCATAACGAGGTGTGTAAACATCCCTCCCAAACTAGGGGGGCTAGTGATATTATCTACATCAACCTTCCATAACACGTCTCATCATCTTCTTACAGATTGAGAGCCAATTACGAGAGGATGCTTACTGACCACCATTCACCCAAAGAGAGAAGATACTCTGTACTATCTCACTAAGGGTAACACCACTTTTACTAAGTCATATCACAAGCACATTAGTGGGTCTCTATACTAAACAATAACGCCATCTCCTTTGACAGGCAGGGTCGCGCAGCAATCCACCGCAACTCATGAGTTGTTCTCATATCTCGGAATGCGAGGAACAGAAAAAGTCCCAATATTGAGTACGTGATCCCAAATACGCATCACTCCAACTTATGAAACTATTAAGTCTTCAATACAAGTACTTGAATTTTTTTTTACCCCGATACTTTTCAGGCAAAGAGACACCAAAAGACAGTAGACATACTACCCTACACCAAGCACGGATGAGCACGAGGAAGACGTGGAAGAAGAATAAAATCTCTTATAGTCACATAGATTACTTTTCAATAGTTCGATTTATTTGTTTTTTACAAGTTATTTCCCTTCGCCTCACGGAAGCTTATGACAATTCGCATTTCTTATTAATGATTAAATCAAGTTTTTACTTTACTCTCAAAGTTATTGTTCATATACTACTTAACCGTTACGACGGGTTCATCTCACTTCAACCCTAAAAACACTTAGAGAAATTAAGATAGTCCATATAGCCTGGCCAGCTGGATTATCTGAGTCTCTCTATTTTGATTTTCAGGGTCCTCATGCTTAAAACGTGGCCATGGACTAAATAATACTCCGACCTACGAGGTCCAAAATAAAGGGCATGATCCCAAAAAATTATAAAAAAATCTTGAGAGACTGATCCCCTCATCAAGAATATCTCGAACAATGTTATATGTAAAACATTAGTGCGAAATCAATGAATAAAAAGAAACAATAACTTTGATAGCAAAATCAACGTCTCAAGGTGCAAACAAATACCAAGTCATGAAGCATGCAAAAATACTAGTGGACATACCCACATAATAAAAATAAAAAAAAAAACCAAGTCTTTTCTAAGGAAAATAAACATAACATCACACCAAACTACACTTTACGAGCAGAAGTAGCTTCGGTAGTTCGGTCATCCGCTTCCGCATCCGAAGCAATTTCAGTACACTCAACATCAATATCCTCTCCATATCAGGAATGTCCTCCTCCATACCTCGAATAATCTTCTCGTCAATTCCACCAACCTTGCGTAAATACTGACGACACGTCCTAACCAAAGGAGCATAAACCCCAGCTATTGCTCGATCTTCGATCATAGCTCGACAGATATCACTCTTCTGAAAGCGACTTTCCCCTTCTAACATAATTGATTCCTTGTAAGCAGCTCCAGCTGAGGAAGCCAAAAACCTCTTCCCCGTAAACTTCTCGACATCATATTTCTCCTTCAGCTCGTCATAACACCGATCTAGTTTCATTAGTTCAATTTTACTCGCCTCGGTCTCGCTCCTACTAATCTCCAATTCATCGGTCCTCTGAATGAGCAGAGTCTCGGCCACTTCTAGTTTGGATTCTGCTGCCTCCAATTGAGCATTTAGCTCTTTCTCCCTTGCCTCCCAACCAGAACGCTCCTCCTCATTGGTCTTCTCGACTTGCTCCTCCTGCTCCAGAAGATACCTCCATATAGCTATAAGCTATATCAAAATTCAAACAGATAATATTAGATTATCGAAACTTATAATTTAAAAAAAAAAAAAAAAAAAAAAAAAATTTTACCCGACACATGTCTCCTCCAGCCAATGAAAGCATATGAGCACGACCTTTACCCGACATCCGACTTCGGTCGTACTCCCCAACGAAATCCTCGGTCTTCTTCAACGCGATAGTATGATCGGTC
>NW_012192965.1:0-10043 GCF_000504015.1 Erythranthe guttata
CACAATAATATTATTGTGGTTGACGGTAATATTACTGTTGTTATAGTAATATTGCTGTCAACCACATCAATATTATTATTTTGTTTGGAATTTTTTGTTTGTTTGAGTTATTCACGGAGTAACGTAATAATATTACTGTCTATTATTGTAATATTACTGTGGTTGACGGTAACATTACTGTTGTTATAGTAATATTATTGTCACTCACAATAATATTAATTCTTTTGGCTTTTTATTATGTTTGCATTTTTTGAACGGTCAACTTAGTAATATTACTCTATTACACAATAATAATGAGTTTTGTTGTGTTAATATTATTGTGCTAGAGATTAATATAACAATATTACTGTGTTAAACTATTGTTTAGTTAATTTTACTGTGCTTAACAGTAATATAGTTAATATCACTGTCAATCACAGCAATATTGTTGTTTAAACGAAAAAAAAAGTTACAGAAATAAAGAAAAGAAAAAATTTTTCGAAAAAGTCAGCGCCGGAACCGGCGAAAAAATCCGGAAGAAAAAAAAATTGAAAAGTCAACGTCGGAATCCGGCGGGAAAAAAAAAATTAAAAAAAAAATATATTTGAAAAAAAAAGTTTTGGGTCAAAATTGAATAATTTGTGAAATTTGGTGTCAAATTGAGGTTAAATTAAGTTAATGATAAAATTGGAGCATATTAAAGTATGAGGGGTTATTTTAGTATTTTACAAAAATCTGGACCATGTGTGGACTTATCTGTAAAAGAGTTTTTTGTCAGGATCTCTTTATGAATAAGTACCCATTGATGGGCTTATTTGTAATGACCCCTATATTATATATATTACGTATATATTATTATTATTATTTATTATAGTTACCTTGTGTAATAGGTTACCTTGTGTAATAGGTTAGGGTTTCCTACATGTAACTATATATATGATTAATATACGTGAGAGACATAATTCTCTTTTTCTCCAACTCTATTTCTACTATACGGTATCAGATACTAGGTTAACCTAGCCGTCACCACTGCCCTTCCCTTCTCAGCCGTTGCCCATCTCCTTCTCCATGGCCGGCGACGTTCCTTCTCCCTCCACCGCCCCGCTCAATCCTTTCCACCTTGCTCATGCCATCTCAAATATCAAATCTCTTATCCCCGTTATTCTAGATTTGAAAAATCCCAACTATCAAAAGTGGAGCCAGTTTTTCACAATTACCGTCGGTCGTTTCTGTTTTCCGATCTTCTCCATGGAAAACCCCGACCGGATTCAATTTCCGCCGATGAATGGCAACGCGCCGACTATCTCCTCCAATCTTGGATCTACGGCACCATCTCCGATGATTTGTCCAGCATGGTTCTCTCCAAAACCTCCACCGCCAGTGATCTATGGACCGCCATCTCTTCTCTCTTCATCGATAATAAAGATTATCGGGCCATCCAACTTGAAGAAAAACTCAAGTCCCTCAAGAAAGGCACTCTCTCCATTCACGATTATTGCCAAATAATCAAAACCACGGCGGGCAACTTGGCCGATGTCGGAAATCCAATCTCCGACAAACAACTCGTCTTACAAACCCTATACGGCCTTCCGAAAATTACGGGACCATCGCCAATCTCATCTCCTTTCAGAATCCCCTTCCCACTTTTCTACAAACTCGATCGCTTCTTCAGATGGAAGAAACAAAACTTGCTTAACCTGAGCAAGACCGCTGCTATTTTCTACGCCTCCAACGCGAACTGTCCACCAACAGTTGCAACAGTTCCTGTAACAGTTCCTGCGGAGGTGGTTCTTCGCGCTATCAGCGTGGGGGTGGCCGATCCAACTGTCTCGGAGGTCGCGACACTAACCGTCACCCTATGCAGCACTACGGCTACTATAGTGCTCATGGCGCATCTCAACTCTGGCGCGCACCTTACCGACAACCGTTGTTCCCGTCAATTCTGGGATCCGCTCTAAATACATCAGGCCACCCATCCACTCCAGGGGCTCAAGCCTACTTTACTGGACCACTTGAACCCTACACCGGCCACTCGGACCCCACTCAGGTTCATCCACACCAGCAAACATGCCACAACTCTAACCGTTCCATCAACAGTTGCAACAATTCATGCAACAGTGCCAACGTGGTGAATCTAGCAAATCGTTTGAGTACGGTGACACTTCAGCAGCCTACCGAGTCACAGTAGTTCATGGACAGTGGGGCGACCTCTCATATGGCACCAAACTCAGGTAATTTCAATTTTGTTTTTAATCCTAACAGTAATTTCCCCAAACATTGTCGTCGTCGGTAATGGTTCCACCCTTCATTTCACCCACATATGCCACACAATTCTTCTCACCACTCCTTTCTGCCTCACAAATGTCTATGTCACACCCAATATCATCAAACACCTTATCTATGTTCGAAAGTTCACCCGCGATAACTCATGTTCGGTTGAATTTTACCCGTTTGGTTTTTCTGTGAAGGATCTTCGGAGTCGAGTCGAGTCGAGATTTTCAAGTGCAATAGCTCCGGTGACCTATATCCATTTGGCGTCCCTCCTCCTACCTCACCTCCCGCGGCTTTCCTCACTGTCGTAACACCTTCGTCTCACACTCTTTGGCATCGGCGTCTAGGCCATCCAGGCAAACACGTCATGTCCCGTTTATTTTCTAGCACTTTTCTTTCCCATAATAAATACCCTAGGGAGTCTCTTTGTAATGCCTGTCAATTAGGCCAACATTTCCGTCTACCATTTTTTTCTCAAAAACCTACTACTGTTGCTCTATTTCAAATTATTCATGCTGATTTATGGACTTCTCATGTCTCTAATCTTACGGGTTTCAAATACTATCTTGTGTTAGTTGATGATTTTACCCATTATCTATGGACTTTTCCTATTCGAAATAAATCTGACTTGTTTACAACCTTTTTCAATTTTCATACTCTTCTCAAAACTCAATTCAAACATCCCCTCAAAGACTTACAAAGTGATAATGGTCGTGAATTCAAAAATGCGGAACTACTTCACTAAACACGACATCCTAAATTATTTTTCGTGTCCCCACACCTCCCCTCAAAACGGACACGCATAACGAATGATCCGCACTATAACCAACATGATTCGATCCCTCATGTTTCAAGCTCATCTTCCTCCTACTTATCGGGTCGAAACCCTTCATATGGCCACCCACCTAATCAATATCTTACCTACCAAAACCACACAAAACCGGACCCCTCACGAAGCTCTTTACCTCATAAAACCTACATACTCTCATCTTCGAGTATTTGGCTGTCTCTGTTATCCCAACCTCACCGCCACCACACGACATAAACTCGTCCCCCGTTCTACTCATTGTGTCTATCTCGGTCACCCTTCCTCTCACAAAGGCTATCGTTGCCTTGATAGATCCACTGGCCGAATCATAATTTCTCGTCATGTTACCTTCGACGAAACTCACTTTGCTTTTGCTGAGTCAACTCCCCCCACAAACACACTTCCTATCTCTGCCTTGGAAGAAAACGCACCCTCCATGTTCATCATCCCTCATACTTCGTCTAACTGTTGCAACAGTTAATCCAACTGTTCCAACAGTGAACCACCATGTTCCTACAGTTCGTCCAACAGTCCTATAACACAGCCAACACCTGTTTCTCCTGCAGCACCACCTCTCGACCACGGCCAGCTCAGAACCCCTTCTCCTACTTCTACATCTCCTTCCCCCACTCCCACACCTCCACCACCTCCCCCTGCTCACCCTATGGCGACTCGCAGTAAAGTGGGCATCCACAAACCCAAAGTCCCCTTCTCTCTCGTTGCGTCCTCTACCTCTTCCATTCCCACTAACTATCGCCGAGCTCTTCTTGACCAAAACTGGCGAAACGCCATGATTGAGGAATATACTGCTTTAATTAAAAACAATACTTGGAATGTTGTGCCCCGCCCCCCGTTCACTAATGTTTTTTCTGGTAAGTGGATATACAAACAGAAACTCAAGTCTGATGGCTCTCTTGAGCGATACAAAGCACGGTGGGTTGTCCGTGGTTTTCACCAGCAGGCTGGCATCGATTTTGACGAGACTTTTAGCCCAGTTGTCAAACCAGCCACCGTTCGAACAGTACTCTATATTTCTCTCTCACGATCATGGCCAATCCACCAGCTTGATGTGAAAAATGCCTTGTTACATGGCAATCTCTCTGAAACTGTCTACTGCGAGCAACCTCCCGGGTTCGTCGATCCATCTCGCCCCACTCACGTGTGTCGTCTCAACAAAGCTCTCTACGGTCTCAAGCAGGCACCACACGTGCTTGGTATAACCGTTTTGCCTCTCACATTACTACCATGGGGTTCAAAGAATGCAAGTTCGACACTTCACTTTTTGTGTACTGTCGCAACAGTTCACGTGACTGTCGCCACAGTTCATGCGCCTATCTTCTACTGTATGTCGATGACATTGTACTTACGGCATCCACACCTGAATTGCTCCGCTCTATCATCGCTGCCCTTAATAAAGAGTTCGCAATGAAGAATCTTGGCGATCTTCACTACTTTCTCGGCATCTCAGTTATTCGCTCGTCGAATGGGCTATTTCCCTCTCAACGCAAGTACGCTGACGAGATACTAGAGCGTGCACACATGGCTTCCTGCAACCCTTGTCTTACGCTGGCTGACACAAAAAGCTAGTTGTCTTCGACCACTGGACCCCCTGTTGCTGACCCTACTCTTTATATCGCAGCCTTGTCGGTGCACTACAATATCTCACGTTTACTCGTCCCGACATTTGCTATGTTGTGCAACAAATATATCTATTCATGCATGATCTGAGGGAACCTTATATGGCTGCTCTCAAGCATATCATTCGCTACATTCATGGCACTCTCGACCACAGCCTTCTCCTCTCCCCCAATCCGGACCTCTCTCTTATTGCGTACTCCGACGCAGATCGTGGCTGTCCTAACACTCGTCGTTCGACGTCGGGCTATTGCGTTTTCCTCGGCAACCACCTCATCTCTAGGTCCTCCAAACGACAGGTCACTACTTCTCGATTTAGCGCGGAGGCTGAATATCGAGCTGTCAAAACGCCGTCGCCGAAACGAGGTGGTGACGCAACCTACTTTCTGAGTTGCTCTGCCCTCTTTCGAAAGCCACCATTGTCTATTGTGACAACGTCAGTGTCGTCTACCTATCCAGCAATCATATTCAACACTCTCGTACGAAACATGTGGAGATTGATATCCACTTTGTCCGAGACAAAGTTGCTTTGGGACATGTTCGAGTTCTTCACGTCCCATCGCCTACCAGTTTGCCGATATCTTCACGAAAGGACTCCCTACTCAACTGTTCCAACAGTTTGTCTCCATTCTCCACGTCCTCTCCTTTCCCGTTTCGACTGCGGGGGTGTATTAGCGTATATATTATATATATTACGTATATATTATTATTATTATTATTTATTATAGTTACCTTGTGTAATAGGTTACCTTGTGTAATAGGTCAGGGTTTCCTACATGTAACTATATATATGATTAATATACGTGAGAGACATAATCCTCTCTTTGTCCAACTCTATTTTTCCTATATTTTCCACTCTTTCTTCTTTGCGGATCCGCCCTAAACCCGAAACCCGCCAAAATCATAATTAGAAGATTCCGATTCTGATTCCGGCAAGAAAGACATGAACTCCGCCGCCAAATCTAGGTAACTATTGCCCAATAATCCGACAACTTTATCACGAACCTGGGAAACGGTGTATTCTCCCTTTGAATAAGAAGCCATGAAACCCAAGAAATCTCTATACACGCCGTTGTCGCCGGTACTGAATTGGTCCGAAACCCTATCCAAGAAATCGACGGAATCCGCCTCGTCTGCGGTGGCGGAAGGGAATAATTCGCCGGCACGAAAAATTGAGAAGCAGATCTGGGCGGTGCTGAAAGAACCTGATTAAATTAAGAGGAAGGGATTAAATTGGGACCGGACTTCCCTCAGTGAATGCTACGTGGATAAAATATTAATTATTTTTTTTTTTTTTTTGGGTTTAATCCCACTTTGCACCTCTGAAATGAACTCTTTTGGCACTTTGCACCCTTAAAAAATAATAAAAGTACTTTGCACCATCAAAACACAATAAATCATTCACAATGCACACTTAACTCAATAATAAAGGATAAATTCATTTGTTATTGCCTTTTTTTTTCGGGGTGTAAAATAACAAATTAAATTATTATTTCTTCAACGTCCAACCTAATTTCGAGCGTACAATGTGCGAAAAAATTAAAATGTAGTGGAAATATTAGGTAGAAATATTTGGAAGAAAATAGGATTTTCAGATAAATTGATAACGAAATAGTTGAAGACTTTTTTTTTTTTCCATAAAATATTTTTTGTGAAAAAAAATATAATTTTAAAATACCATTAAACATATTAAATTGCATTTATTACCTTTAGAAACTCATGTGGGGTGCATTATGCATGATAATTTGTGTTTCGAGGGTGTAAAGTCTTATTAATTTATTTCCAAGATGCAAAGTGCCAAAACTGTATATTTCTAGGGTGTAAAGTGGGATTAAACCCTTTTTTTGTGAGCCCATCTTTGTTAATTCAGAGCAATTAATTTAGGGTTTAAGATCTTTTTACACAGTCGGACAACGGAGAAAAAAATACATAAACAAACGCCGGTGTTTTTTTATCTCGAATCCAAGAGAAAAAATAAGTGGATTATTTGCAGAAATAAATATTAAAGATCGATTTCAACTTCAAATTTGTTCTCTAAATTTCTTTGAAGGTATGTTCGATATTTTTTTACATAGTTATATTATTGAATATATCATAGTGCATGACATAGTTTCTTGCTTGATAATATTGAATATTCATACTTCTGAATATATTATTGTATCAAGTTATCAACAGAATTCCTGCCATCTGAATATTTTAATTTAACTTTAACAATATATGACTAATAAAAGATTGTGCAGTTTGTCACCATTTTTTCTTTTTGTTTATGTTTTTTTAGTATTAGTTGATGTGATTTCTTAATTTATACGTTTTTTTAAATAAAATTAGGATTGAAACTTTGGTAAAACAGAATGAGCTGGAAATTCAAGTGAATATATTTTTTGGATGATTTGGGTGCGCCAAAAAAAATATATGTATCGTTTGAACTTAGATTTGCTTATTGACTCACATTATTTTTATGTTTAAACACAGTAATGGATATTCGATAATGAGTAGGATGCTAAGACCTTTTATAAGACATGTGTAAGACGAGTAGGGTTTAGTACAAGAGTTAATCACACTCGATTGTCTAGATTAGCATATCAATACTTAGGCAATGTGGTTACATCTAATGCTACATATTTGACTAAGCGCTATAGCATGCCTTTTGTTTCTTTTACTGGAGTTAACCACCATCATCAGTCAGTTATATTTGGGTGTGCTTTACTTGGTAATGAGACAACAAGTTCATATGTATGGTTGTTGAGAACGTGGCTTGAAGCAATGTTTAGTCGTGCTCCCTCCGTGATAATTACAGATGAAGACGATGATGGGAATCGGACACGTGTACGCAGCGGAATTTTTTTTTTTATGTGAATTAAACAAGTTTAAGTCACATAATCACATGCCTGACAATAATTAAACAATTAATTGCGTACCTTTGCGCTCCCAGCGAAATTAAAAACGACAATCGTGCGAATTAATTTAAACGACAGTAAATCAATTAACATGCTCGCATTAAATCAATTAACATGCTCGCATTAAATCATTTAACGTGCTCGCAGTAAATCATGAATTTCATGTAAACATACAAAACATATAAATTCACGAAGCATACTACGAAAACGAACAGGGATAATTTAATCTAATTAAATTAATATCTAACGAATACCGGATTCGAGAATTACCTCTTGAAGCGTGAGGTTGGCGCAAGAAACGAAGCAAGATTGCCACGGAAACCAATCCGTGCAATCCAGGAGCGGCGGCGGCGGCGATGCAAGCTACGGCGGCGCGTGAGGATCACGTGCTGTCTTCGGGCGGCGCGTGGGAGCGTGTGCGTCGTCGGCTCGGGGGCTTCTCATCGGTTCTTTGATTCTTCGATCTTCCTCCTCTCGGGTTTCACCTCGTATACTTCGATCTACTAAAACGTGGCATTAGATACACAATAGTTAGAATAAACGGAAGAATAGAAAAGAGGAAAAGAACTACCACAATAATCGGCCAAGGGAGGCCGATTTCCGGCGGTGGAACGGCGGCGACGGCGGCGGCCGTGAGTGAGTTTGGCCGAGAGAAAGAGGGGCGAGCGGCTAGGGTTTTGAGATGTGTTGTGTGTGTGTGCAAGACCTATAAATCAAGTATTTATAGTGTCTTGCATAAAATCCCTATCAGGCTTAAGTTGGACCAGACCCAACAGCTTAAGCTCGTTAGTTCTTTACTCGCTCGTTTCTCTCAATTCAATGATCGGAAAATTGTAACGATTACATTTTCGGAATCATTATAATGTCCTCGTCATTACGAGTGCCAATTCTCGATTTCCAAATTTCTAGAAGTGGAAACCCTAATTCAGTGCACTCTGTAAATTTGGAAACTTCCCGATTTAGAAAGTTCACTAAGATGTTCGCCTATTCTTTTCCTTTTCTTATTCTCATTCATAATTCCAAATTACGAATGTTGGACCCAATCATATTGACTTCCAGTCATGCAAAGATAAAACATTTTTATCTCTGACCGTTTATTCAAAGATCTCATGTGCACGAGTAGTGTGACCCTCGATGGTTCAGGTGTAAGCTAGCTGTGGGCCCACAACCCTTTGTGGTCAAAACTCGTCCCTTAGAATTACGATTAAGATGAAGCTCGTTTCACCCTAATCACCCAACGAATCAAGATTGGCGTCTAGCAACTACGCGTCATGATTCCATGGATACAAATGAAGTGCCTGCAAGAAACTTTTGATATAGTTAGCGTACAATACGATCCCTTCGATTCATATGTCCCGATCGAACTAGAGGCATTGGTTCATCGAGACCTCCTTAGTAGTTCAATAGTTGTGCGATCGTTCTAAGTGTTGTAATCGGTACGTGCATGACTTAGAGAATCGAATTCTCTAATCATTACTTAATCAGCTCTGGCCAGAGACTTATAGATTACAAACTATGAGAACACACAGGACATCCAAGACTATTCTAGCGATCGAATCCCCGACTACAATGCACAGACCTCCCACTAGATTTCGAACTGCACGAACACTGGCCCTTGGGGCGGTCCTCGGTGGAACTCAGGGACAGGTCACGATACAGCTGGTCCTCTAGTGAAGTCACGGTGATGTCTAGGTCATAAGGACTAATGGTGTACAACTATACCATAGATATCTCTACTCGACTATTGAGAACCACTTAGAGATTTCTAAGGTGAGGGAGTTCAGTGAACTCGTCAACTTACGAGCACCCACTTATGCATGCCGATATCACAATACCGTTTACTGATGAGATGCAGTAGACATACACTAGGTGCTAGTCTCTTAATGGGAAAGGCCGATATCCTCATTGGTGGCATAACACTTCGACTAGGAACGCGTTTAACAGTTATAATACTAAAGTAAATATCTCACGATCCTAAATATCAATTACTAGTACTTGTAATAACTGTAAGGACTATATCTATGTTTGAGACAAAGGGACAAACATATAGAATGCCAAGGTGTTTTTTTATCATTAATACGAAAAATGTTTATTTATTACAAGAATAAATGGAAAGACCACAGCCATATGTTGGCTTGTTAGTCACCTAATCTAGCAGACAAATCCATGCGATCACCCATTCTAGAGATATTACCAAATACAACTCATTGTTTCTGTATGTGGCATATTTTGCAAAAAGTTTGACAATATTTAGTTCAATAAGTATCCTTCTTTTCAAGGAGATTTTCACCATTTGCATTCACGATACATTGACAATTAAAGAGTTTGAAAAAAATAGATGGAAAGTATGAGTTTCAGGAGAATGGGTGGCTAATTAAGTTATATGGGCAGCGTGAACGATGGATCCCAACATGTACGTTTTGTGCCGGCTTTTCAGCAACACAAAGAAGTGA
>NW_012192966.1:0-11200 GCF_000504015.1 Erythranthe guttata
AGCTTGATCCTTACTAGGGACTCTGCTCTGCCAAATTTTATGTGTCCATGCACCATCGTAACAATTTCGCCCTCGATCCCTAAGCTGAGTTCGTAGTGTATATTCCGGTTTTGGATCTTTGCTTTCCATCTCCATATTTGGAATATTGTTTTCTAGTAAGCATAACAAATCCTCTTCCCCTTGAAACAATTCCCCCTCTTCCATTCTCATTTCCATTTCCACTCCCCCCTTTCCGAAAATCTTTTACTCTCTAATGAGCACTCTTTGTCCGTTGCTATCTCGTATAATCTTCTAAATATATCGAATCTACGCCCCCCCCCCCAAAAAAAAAAAAAAAAAAAAAAAAGAACCCATGGGTCGTTCCAAAAATTTGTGTTGGTTCATGTTCCAACTACTTTCTCACAATCCCCAGTAAACCAACTCCCTTCTTCACCCTTCACAACTCTACATAAATCTCTCCACCGGCCATAATGATCTATTCATTCCTTAAAAGTATTTAGACCTGAGTTGCAAGTTATTTTAATGTAAAAAATGTAGTTTCAATTGCAAGGATAGTGTGCAAATAAATGTATATGGTTTAAGGGGAAATGTCATATGTAACATTAAAGTATTATTTTTTTTAAGATTATACGCAATCTTATATATAAAAGAAAGAAACGTTAGGGTAATCCTAAGAAAATTTTTATAATTTTTTTCTCTATTAATTTTTTTTTAATTATATTTTTTCTTTGTCTTTTTTCGTTCTTATCCCAGTGCAACGATTTGCATCTTTCTTTATTATTCAGAATTCCTTTTAATGGCATCTTTAAAATATTTTTTTTCTATTTTTTTCCTCTACGTATTTTTTTTAATTATTATTTTTTTCTTTATTAATTGATTCATTTATTTAACAATTAATTTCATATTAGGAAAATTGAGTTTAAATAATATGTTGTTGAATAGGTTTATATTATCAAATTTGTATGAATATTGATGTAATGTTGATGTTGTTACTGTAATTTAAATATCACTAATAAATTTTATTATTATAGTATAATGTATTTTTATTATAATTGTTACTGTCACTTATTAAATTAATTATTCTTTCACCTTTATATGTGTTATCTGGTGCATCGCATGGGGAAGAATACTAGTTACTCTAAAAATAATATGCAAACTTTTGCCACACAAATTAAAGATCTTTTATGCATGACAACGCAACGCCTACAACATTTCACAGGAAATTGAAATTGAAATATACTAAATCGAATTAATTAAATTTTAAGACAATACTCAGAAGAATATTATCTATAAAAACATACAATTATTGAATGTAGTAAAAAAAAAAAATCGATAATTAATGAATGTAGTAAAATTTGAAACGTCATAACTTTCTGTTTGAACCTGGAAATATTTTATTTAAATCTAAAGTATTTATCATAACATAATAAATAGGGTAAATAGCACTTGACCCCCATGTGGTTTCTCTATTTTGCACTTAACCCCCATGTGGTATTAATATAGGCGGATAACCCCCTTGTGGTTTATGATGAGTAGCTTTCGTAAGATATTCAATAGTGAGTGTATTTCACTCGCCCAATTCGCAAGTGGTGCAGTTTTTCCTAGCTATAAATTTCTAAAAATACCCATTTTGCCCTTCTTGTATGCACCCCATGCTCATTTCTAATTTCTTTAAACTACTAGTTAAACAAACTTTAGTAAACCAATTTAAAAAATACATGATTTAGTAAAATAAGAAAGATACATAAATTACTAAGATATGTTAACGCACGCACAAGTATTGGGCTTGCTTTCGGTAATTAGAAATTATTGTTTTCTTTCATTTTTAAAATTATTTCGAAACAAAGTCCTTTTATTTTACCCCCAAAATATAATGATAAAGGTATAAAAATGAAAATTTCGCCTTTATACAATAAATCTTTGTGACATTCATATGAACAATGACAATAAATAAATAAAAAGGTAAAATATGTATAACAACAAGATTCAACAAACAAATATTAAAATTAAAAACTTATGTTGGAGTTGTCATCACCAGGTTTTGCCTGGATACACCAGGTTTTGCTTGGATATAATCCTCCGCAATCGCACATGAAATTTTGTTCATTATGTTATTTTCATATAATAAAATAATGTGAACCCTAATTGTTTATCAAGTGAAGTAAACCTAAACAATACAAGTATGAGATAAATAAAAGGGCAAAATAGACATTTACCTCTTTTGATTACTGAAATTACTAAAAGCGACTCATTATAAACCATGTAGTAATTAAAATTTGAAACGTCATAACTTTCAGTTTGAACCTGGAAATATTTTATTTAAATCTAAAGTTGCTATTTACCCTAATAAATAACATTAACTTTTGATCTTCTCGAATAAAATCCTGGTGATCACTGACAAGCTAGCCAAGAATGCCAGAAACCCTAAATATTTAGGCAACCCAACATGGCTGCTTTAAAGCATTTAAAAAAAAAAAAAAAAGGAAAAAGGAAAAAGGAAACGTGCATGAATACAGTCCATTCATGTCATACTTGAGAAATAATATTATAATGTAATAAACTCGTTGGTTGTAGTGTTATATGAGGGGACCACATTTATTAGTGGACCCATTATCAACTAACCTCATTTCTAGGGTTTTCATTTGTTAAAATTCAAAAGCCTTTTGTTTTCCCAAAAAAAAGTGCTAAAATTAATCTAAATATATATAGTTCAATTTATATTAGGGTAGGGTGAAATAAACTAGATATATATTTGCCATGTATATATATACACACACCAACATTGGTGTGTAGATTAACGGTAAACGAACACTTAGTACTGTAACATTCACCAGATGTAGCATGAGAATAACCTTTATAGTTTTTTGTTCAGTTAATTAATGAATAAGTCGATCTCCAAAATCAGGTTGATAATGCCCTAGCTGCACAAAGTGACATACATACATTCATTATGGCATAATAATTATTAGGCTTTCTTTAGTACTACAATGTTTAAATTGCACAAATTCTTGTTTAGTACTCTATTATATTGTAAATTGTTTTAATCAAGCTTAAACGGATGTTAAATGGAATTGCAAAGTGTAATTAGGTCTATAAGATTCCTTTAATTAGACCATATAATAACTTAAACTTAATCACTAAAAGAAACAAAAAAAGAAAATTTGAAAAAAATTGAATGTACTACCAATTTGAAAGGGCACTTTAATAATGCCCATGTTATGCCTCCGAAACCATCCATAATAGTGCTTTTGCCACTTCTATATAGCTAAAAGACATACAATATTTTATTAGGTCTTTTAACTGCAACTGCGAGATACTGATAAAATAATCTAGATTGTTGATAACGATAATCACATGAAGCACTTACGCACAGACGTGTGAGATTAATGATGCGTGATCTTCACGAACATGCATATCGGTCGGTATAAAAGGATCAGTATAATATAAAAAAGGCGACGCTTCTGTCTGTCAATAAAAAAAAATTAAAATTTACTCAGATCTCTAACCATCGAAATGAATGACGAGATTGAACTATCGCTCCCGATAGCCAATGTAGGACAGATGATGAAGAAGATCCTCCCACCAAGTGCAAAGATTTCAAGAGAAGGAAAAGAGAGAATGCAACAATGTGCTTCGGAATTCATATGTTTTGTGACCGGCGAAGCAGCCCATCGGTGTCGTAAGGAGAACCGTAAGACGGTGACAGGAGACGACATATGCTGGGCTTTGAGTTCACTAGGCTTCGACAACTATTCAGAAACCATGTTAAGGTACTTGGAAAACTTTAGGGAGTTTGAGAGAGAAAGGGCTAACCAAAATAATAAAGTTAATAATAATTGCAGTGAAGAGAAAGATGAAGAAATTAGCTATGGAGATAATACCACTTCAACTCCATCTTTTGATTTTGGGATTCTAGAGAGAGGAGGAACATCCTTAGCAAATTAAGCCCTCTTGAAATAGGAAAGTTATATTCTTCAGAGACAATTTTCATCTGTGTTTGCAACTGAACCCTATTGTATGTTTAGATACTTTATGTATGGTATCAGAATGTTATATATATATATATATAATGGTTCTAGTTTTCTTTGAGCTGTGTAAAGCATTTAGATATACAGAATCTTTCTAATCTGTTGGAAATTAAGCCTTGTTAATTATGAAACTAAGTAGCTTTTCCCTTCTGTATCAACAAATTCATTTTTTTTTTCTAATGTCAGATGTTATTATTCTCAAATCTCAGTCACATAATTTATTTAATTTTATTTTTGAGTACCACATAAATATATTGGAAAACTACCACCTTTTATAAGCATGCAAAAAGAGTGCCCACTCTACCACCACCACAACCACACATAGGCGCGGTTCTTAGGGAAGACGACAAAGACGATCTCGCCTTGGGCTCCCGAGTTTTTATGAATTTTAGGGGCCTTCGATTTAGGAAAAAAAATACTCCTTATACATTAGTACTTAGTTATAATAAATGTATGCAAGTGCCCTTATTCCTGAATTATGAAGTTTACATATTCTTACATAAATTTGTATATATTTGTTTTTTATCATATTTATCGCTACAATATAATCAATCCCTCTTAGCGGGCAAACTGGCATGGAACGTCTTAGAGGGAAGATCGATGTGGGCAAGATTTGCGAGAGCCAAATACGGTACCGATTTTCGGCAAGGGGCCTGTCATGCTTCTCCTCACAGCATTGGCAACGTCACAGAGGAAAAGCATACATCTGGCACCTTTTTGTTCATTCGGACGTCGCTGGGGGGTTTTGGCGTCATTTTGCTAACATATCGTCGCTGAGGAACCTTCACTATACTATTAATAGAATTCGTCGTCTTCTAAAGGCCCAATGGCAAGTGGAGCATATTTTTCGCGAAGGAAATCAAGCGGCGGATGGGCTTGCCAAATTGGCACACGGGCACAAAGATAGGGTAGATTTTTGCAGTAGTAAAGATATTCCTAGCTAGTAGAATTCGGCATGTTATTCTTTCTGATAGTTTAGGTTTTTGTACTTTTCGAAAATGTAAATAGGGGGTGCTATTTTCCTTGTTCTAGGCCGACAAGGTTTTTAACGATGCCCCCATGTGCCTCTATGGAATAAAAGTACAATTTTTGGCCGAAAATAAAAATAAAAATATAAGGATTAATATTAGTATTCGTATTAGCATTCACATTAGCATTAGCATATAACGATTAGCATTATCATTAATAAATTACGATTAATTCTAGGATTAGTATTAGATTATCATTAGCATTACCATTAGTATTAGGATTGGCATTAGCATCAACATCAATATTACATTATCATTAGTATTAGTATTAGAATTATGATTATAATAAGAATTAGAATTAGTATTAATATTAGGATTATGATTAGGATTATGTCTTGTCCTTTCAGGAAGAGAAGTGGGATATCAATAAATTGTTGATACTTATAGAAATCTCCATTCTGATTGAATGGACAGATGTCTGCTTTCAAAATTCAGTCACTAGGAAAAAGGGCATGCCCCTAACCGGATTGAGGGGCAGACAGCACATTCGGGCACGGAATCTACTGTGATCAAATAAGCTCTATAGTCTTAGGATTAAGATTAGTTTCGAATTAATTAGCATTAGCATAAGATTGGTATATATTATAATTAGGAGTAGCATTAATATTAATTAATAATAACATTAGCATTCACATTAGTATATTAGGATTAGCATTAGTATATTAGTATTAGTATTAGTATTAGTATTAGTATTAGTACTAATATTTTTTAGAGTAAAGTATTAGTATTAGTATTAGTTGTAGTATTATTATTTGTATTAGTATTAGTATTAGTATTAGTATTAGTATTAGTATTAATATTAGTATTAGTATTAGTATTAGTATTAGTATTAGTATTAGTATTAGTATTACTATTAGTATTAGTACTATGATTATGATTATGATCATTGTTATTATGATTATGAATAGTATTACAATTAAAATTAGCATTAACATTATGAATGGTAATGGTAATGGTAATGGTATTGATAATGGTAATGGTATTGATAATGATAATGGTAATGGTGATAGTAACGGTAATGATAACAATGTAGTCACCTTTTGTATACGGAAATTAAACCTTCTGTATTTAGTTTTTTTCACCTATTTTAGTTTAATTCGTTACTTACATGGAATATATATATATATATATATATATATATATATATATATATATATATATATATATATATATATTACTTTGTATTGCATATCAACCATTGATCTTACTATTTCGAAAACTTTTTAAAATCAATTTTTTTTATGATGAATACCGCGTGCAATGCACAGGTGAAGTACGTACTTATGTGGTGTTTGCAAATGCTTTTTGAAAGTGATTATGTGGTTTTTTTTGCTCATAATCTGTTTTTAGGTGTTTGCAAAATCAACTTTTGCTTTTGATTCTCTTAAAATAATCTGCTTTAAGCTATATTTTTAAAAGCACCCATAACCCTGCTTTTTCAATTTTAGTTCATTTTCCGAAATATTTGCAAACACCCCAACTTTTAGAAATAAGCACTTAAAACTAACTTAAATCACAATCACTAACTTCTGCATTTAAATAATCATTTGCAAACACCACCTTAGTTTAATGTAATAATTCTCAATAATAAATTAATTGAAAGAGGGGGGAGTAAAATAAATAACGGTTGACATATTAAAACATCCAATGGAAAACATGGCTCAAGAATTTGACTCATCTAGTGGAAATTAAATCTGGCTTTGGTCCCAAATAGAACGGTCAAGAAAACCCAATTCGTAATAAGAAATGAAACTAGGGTTTGTAATTTAATATATAAGAAGCAAACGTGCATGGACGCAGTCCATTCATTTTCAAATTTTAGAAACAATATTAAACACATTGGTGGGAGTGTTTAAGCATTTGAGAATTGAGATTAAACGGGGGACCACATTTAATAGTACACCATTATCAACTAATTAATCTCCTTTTTAGGGTTTTCATTTGTCGAGAACCTTTGCTGCTGAATTTATCTAGATATAGTTCTTTATATAGTTTAAATACTGATATAACTTCTATAATAGAATTATCATTCAAACTTTTGGTATGTGATATATCTTGATAAGTATTTATGTAGCACGGACACGGGAACGTGGATATGGGGAGACTGGGAAACGGACATGGAGAGATTTCGTTTATTAAAAAGTTGGATACGGAAACGTGAGGGAAACATGTAAATAATGAAAATATATGGGTGCATTTATAATTTCTACAAAAAATAAAATAATGTTTAATATCATTTCATAAATTACATTCTAGGCTTATAAATTTAGAGGGAACTTTAAGATATAGGTCCCTGGTGACAAAACTTATATTATTAGTACTAAATGACAAACTCAACTAAACACTTCACATCCTTTATAAATTTCATTCCAAAAATGCACCTCCACACATAACAAATGAAATATGCACCAAGTAATATTTAAATTGTATTTATCATTCTTTATTCTGCATTTTAAATTTTTTATTTTGCATCTAATATTTTTTTTGTACGTGGAACACGATCTTTTTTTATTTTTCATTTTAGTATTTTAAGAATTATAAAAATCTATTTTTTCCATTTTCTTCTACGTAATATTGAAAATTATGTTTTTTCTAAAAATTTTTTGGCCGTAGTCACCTATAGACATCCATAGAAACTCGTAGTAATCGTGGTAATCCATAGTCATTTGTACTGCTGCAGTCACCTATAGACACCCATAGAAACATGTGGTAATCATAGTAACCCATAGTCATTTGTACTGCACAATTCAAAAATCATAACTCCCTCTTTGAACCCTAGTCGCCAGCCAGCCATGCATAGACAACCATAGACAACCACGAAATACATAGTCATCCAAAAATTAAACCCTAGATCTACAACCACCATCGCCATAACAGCCAAAATAAAAAACTAGATCTGCAAAATCGTCACCATGCACCACCTCCATATTCATCGCCTTCGTGCCCTTCCCTATCTCCATAATAACTACCCCCATCGTAACTGCGACCACCACCTCCATAACTCTCTCCACCAACCCACGACCTCCATAGCCGCCGCCACTCACCATAGCCGCCTCCATAACATCCCCCACCATATACACCGCCTCCATAGCCGCCGCCATTCACCATGACCGCCTCCATAACAACCCTCACGTTACCCGCCGCCTCCATAGCCACCCACCATAACTGGGAGCAAGAGAGACAGAGGCTTCACCATCATTATTATATCTAGCTTCTCCATTTTCAATTCTCAGATTCCATTCGGCAAATTCTGTTATTTCCTCTTTATTAGACGAAGATGCGTGCGAATGAAGCCTCATGTTCTTGTGCAACCTCATGACACGATATTTCCTTCACAATGGAATGAATTGATTGCAGCGTGTACGGTGTCTTGCCTCAATACTTTCAGTGCAACAGGTAGTATATGTCTAACGTCTCAACCAAGAACGATAATCTTACCACCAAATTACATTGAACTTTGGAAACGTCATGCTACCAATAATATAGTCAACATCTGAATAAATACTATAAATTAAGATGTTGGCAAAGCAGGATTTTTCGAGCGTCCGGTCGCTCAAAACCTACCTGCGGTCAGATGCCCCCTACATGACCATTCATTTTAAATAGATTAGATCTGAACTGTTGAATGAAAAAATGATTTTGGGTTTCCTAGAAAAATGATTAAAATCTTTAAAAAAAAAAAATGATTAAAATAATAATTTGAGCAATTAGTCATTTATCCTTCTCACTTAAAATTATTTATTGCATTAAAATAAAATAGACTAATATGGAATAGTCTGATTTACCCCTTAATTAATTAAATAAAAAAATCGCTGCAAATAATTGATGACAGTTGGTTGCATATGAATTCATCTATGGCGAATATATCGATTAAATTACACCTCCACCCTTATGGTGTCAAATTCAACATAATCATTTAGATTTCGTGAAATGTGCTCTAGTTTGTACTCGTTTTGTGTAAAAATACAGTTTCTGATGCATCACAATCTGATATATACAAACTTAAAAACACATATATATGATCATCTTGCTTCAAAACATGGAGTTCGAATCGGATAAAACGGGTACAAAAGTGATAATAATCCATATAATCTGGATATTCGACGAAATTTGAAACCGCAAGGGTGAACGTTTAAAAAGATTTATAATTAAGGGGGTACTTGTAATTATCTAAACAAGATGGAGGTTTTTATAATTTGACTATACCTCACGGAGGCATTGTAATTTACCCGCATCAATATAATAACTATATATAAGGTCTCCACATTTTTGGATGTTCCATACAAATCTTCTTCGATTCCAATTTCCAAAATCACAGACGGAAGGTCGTATTAATATCTACATAAAATAAATAAAATGAATATTGTTAGATTATTATAAAATGGAGGATGAACAACAAATTTAATTCTTAGACATTAATTATATAAGATAATACAAAAAACGCAAACGCAACAATTTCTTTTACGATCTTGTTCAAGGCAAAACATTGAATGACGTTCACTAATTTGATGATTACATTGCCGTTCTCCATATCTAGAAACCATTTACAAAAATCACTTATTAAAGATATATTTAAACAGTGAAAAAAATAAACACAATAAAAATGAAAAAAAAAAATGAATATGTGCATATAATTGTTGAAACAAAATACAATGATACAAACTATAAAAAAAAAATGACGGGGACAAAAAATCAGTGTTCTAAAAATCGGCTGAGGCGGCCGATTAATCGGTCGCCTAGGCGGAGGCGGTCCAAAACCTTTACGATTTTAGTGTAAAGGTTTGAAAAATCGGTTTTTTGCCTGTGAGGCGGTTTGAGGCGGTTTGAGGCGGTCCGAGGCGGTCTGAGGCGGTCCGAGGCGGTCAAACCTTTAAAGCGGGTCAAACTTCGGTGGAAAAAATCGGCAAAAAATCGGTCAAAAATCGGTTTTTTTTTTTTTTTTTTTTTTTTTATAAATCAAAATAAAAGTTGGAAATTAAATAAAAAAAAAGGAGTTTATGCTTTATTTTGTTTATGTTAATTATTATTGTTAAAGAACTAATGATGTATGCCAAGAATGTATGTAAATTCAAACAAAAATTGCCTTGTTATTTATATTTTATAAGGATATTTATGTATTATGATCTTATTATTATTAAACTTTTATTATGTTATTAGAATATATACATGATGGAGATATTACTATGTTTAAATATTTTTTATCTATGTTTTGAGTATTTATAAATAATATCTACAAATATATTATATTAAATTTTAAAAACCGATTTACTTCCGATTTATCACCGATTAATCACCGCCGCACCGATTAATCGTGAGTCGGTGTCTGACCGAGTCGGACCCGATTACCTTTTTTTTACAACCTTGCAAAAAATACACGATTAGACGTTTTGGAACAAAACATGATCGATATGGGATGAATGAAATGGACAAAGATTTTATAATTATTTTTTATACTTAAAAGTAAATGATCAAATATAACATATGAATAATTGAAATTAAAAGCAAACTATAAAGACACATTTTTAAAAATTGAATTTTGAACTCAAAATTCCAAATAAAACTAAAAAAAACAAACATCACATGTAGTATACTAATTAAAATATTGAAAAATATTGAACAATCTTTATTGTTGATTAGATATTTTCCACACAAAATAAAATTTGAAATCCGAAAATTTGAAATTTATAAATTTATAAATTTCAATATATAAATTTGAAATCCAAAAATTTAAAATTTTCATATATATAAAATACTAGTTAATGGATGTAGTATACTAATTAATCGTGCAATTCGTTGAAGTAAATATGGTCAAAATCTACGTAAATATGTGAGGATGTTGTGTATATTTGGAAATAAAATATTGTGTGATCTTCACATACATAAAAGTAAGAAAATATAAACATAATATAAAAAAAATTCAAAATTATATAAATTAACATAATTATGGGGAGATTAAAACCACATTTGTTTGTTGGAGATTTATATAGCATGGGATTATTATGTGATTTTTGAAAATATTTTTAAAATTTCAAAATTTGAATTTTAAAATGAGAAGCAATCTAATTTTCAAAATAATTGATTATATAGTTAAATGATTTGATTTGATTTGAATTGATTTGAAAAAAGTTAATCATGGACAGTTAA
>NW_012192966.1:28645-47695 GCF_000504015.1 Erythranthe guttata
GTTGCATGATTGTTGATGTTACCGAAATTTTGTATTATAAGTAATAAATTGGGATTTATATTAAAAAAATAGGCAGAATAAATCATTGGATATTAATATATTATACAAGGTACATGAACATAACGAGAGAATATATTTTTTTACTAATTTAATATTATATATTAACATTATCTATATAAAAGAGAGATACGTGGTCGAATTTACTATATTGCGGAACTTAAGAATATCAATTGTTTTGTTTAAAATGTATAATGATCGTATATACTATATATCATATTTCACTAATAAGTATTTCTCTATATCTAAAGCAACTTCAACTCAAAAGTATCAATATGATTTTGCAAATATTTATATGATATTTAATATGATCCAACCATAGGTATTAAATGGTTGTTAATTAAAAATAATTAAATAAAATTATATATCTAATTGCCACATGTCATTTTCTAAATGGACACTGAGGTGGTTAAATTCATAACTCATGTTTGATATTTTATTCCGCATAAAGTATTTTTACATTCCGAAAGATGAAATATCAAAATACAATCCTTATTTCATAACTCTATTGGAATTAAAATTACTATTTTTTAGTATGAAAATCGTGGTTAAAGATTTTGATAACCTATTTAATAACCCCACTCAATGTATTTTTACTTTAAATAGTTTAAATTAACAAATACAATATCAATCGGCAAATCAGTAGTTTCTAAGATCCATTTTTAGTTACAAATGCAATAAGAAATTTATATATTATATAAAAAGGCTACAATTATATAAGAAGTAATTGCAAAATCACGTCTATCTCTTTCCAAATTGAGAAAGTTTGATGCAGTATTTTTGCTATGGATGGAAAAGGTTATCAAATTTCAAGTATCATAGTATACCAATAAAAAAAAATATCCAACAAATATCAAATTAGTGGTTACCATTTAATTTGGTACGATATTGGTACCATATTGAACTTATACGATATTTACTACAATCCATTATAAAGTGGGTAAAGATATGGACATCCTATCATGAAAAAAAAAATGTTTAGCTATAAATATTTTGACTAATTTTTAAAATTAAAATTTTAAATCATAGGAAAATAAAAATATTAATGTAAGGTATTATAGCATAAATAATTGATTATTGAATATTTGTACACCGTATATATCTCACTATATTTTGATAGTAGAATACATGAGTTCTTTGTCTAACTTACAAGTTATGTATCTAAATTAGTGAAATATTCTTAAGATTTCTATTTCTCCATCATATAAAATCATATATATTTATTTTGTTAATTTACATTTTTAAAATAAAATTATTGATTTTATAATGTTTATAAGAATCTAATATCGGTTCTATATCTCTATTTATTTTTTTTGAAATAACAATATATTCGACTGATTTACACAAAAAAATAATTAATTTGTATTTCTCCATTTATTATTTATATAAGCATTTTATAGTGACTTTTGTTTACTTGAAATTTGATCTATTTTCATTAGCATCAACTCTTATGTTAGTTTCTAACATATGGTCATACGTGTAAATCAATTTAAGTTGTATATTAACAGAGATAAATTACGAAAATCCCCTGAACTAATTAGGCTAATTTAAGAAAAATACCCTCACATATTCGTAATTACCAAAATTTCCCTAATGTTTCTTTACGTCTTACATCGACCCCCCTTACAGTATGACTTTTCACGGAATTTTTTTTCTTACTTGGAATATTCCCCGAAAAATGTTGATTCTACCCAGCACACGCGACATTTATTATGGTACTTTTTAAAGACAAAATTTTACCCTAAGGGGGACTTTACACGGAATCTTAATTTATTCTTCTTAAATAAAACCTTCACAACTTTTTAATATTACCGTTACCTCCCCTAAGGGTAATATTTGTATTTAAAAAGTAGGATAAAAGAAATGTCATGTTTACATGGTTAGAATCCACATTTTTTTTTTGGGATATTACATGGAATAAAAAAGATTCCGTAAGAAATCAAATCTTAAAGGGGTTGTGTCAGATAGAAACAAACATCACGGGAATTTCGATAATTACCGATAAATGGGGGTGTTTTCTGTAAGTTAGCCAAAGTTCAAGAGGATTTTCATAATTTATCCTATTAACAACGATTATCGTTCTTTTTACGTCTTAACATTTGCTTATACCCTTATAATATTTTAAATAATTTTAATATCGGTTAGATAATATAATTAAATATTAATGAGTTTAATGTGTTTTTGGATGGTTTAGATACCACATCTAATTAAGTTGATATAAAGGTTGCGAGATTGAATATAATTATTTTTTATTCAAAATACTAGGATAAGGATTTGTATATTATTACGATAACACTTATAATTAGTATTAGTATTAGTATTAGTATTAGGATATTAGTATAGTATTGGTATTAGTATTAGTATTCGTATTGGTATTGGTATTAGTATAGTATTAGTATTAGTATTAGTATTAGTATTAGTATTAGTATTAGTATTAGTATTAGTATTAGTATTAGTATTAGTATTTGTACTAAAAGGCGAAATCCCTCGCCCCCAGGGTCCCCATCCCTTAGCCCAACAAGTATTTGATGGAGGAATGTAAATCATGGTAACTCAACGGCCCGTAAAGGCAACGGACCCGGAATTGGTACCCACAAGGAACCAACCCTCATTGAAGTTGAAATTTCCACACTGCGGCTGCCAGGATTCGATCATAGGACCTTGTACCAACTTACCACCTCCGGAACCAGTTGAGCTACACCCATGCGGGCTTAGTATTAGTATGTGTATTAGTATTAATATCAGTATTAATATTAATATAAGTATCAGTATCAGTACGAGTATCAGTATCAGTATTGGTATTAGTATTGGTGTTAATATTAGTATTAGTATTAGTATTAGTATTAGTATTAGTATTAGTATTAGTATTAGTATTAGTATTAGTATTAGTATTAGTATTAGTATTAGTATTAGTATTAGTATTAGTATTAGTATTAGTATTAGTATTAGTACTAGTATTAGTATTAGTATATTAGTATATTAGTATTAGTATATTAGTATTAGTATTAGCAAAGTTGCATAAGTTAGTGTTTGTTCACTACAACATGCGACTTAGAGTACGAAACTTGATGAGATAGCTATGTTTGAAAATATTATTTTTCCCCTTACCCACAGCTTCTCGAGTTTGCGAAGATATCTTCTTCGTTGCAGTTGTTGCGTCCTTGACTTTTCTTGTATTGACCACCATCGATTTTTAATCAGTGACTAATTAATGGAGGGGAGGTTAGGGGTTTTTAATTTAATTTTGTTGCCTCTTTTTGGATATGACGGTGGTCATGAAGAAAATTGGGTTTGGGTGGTTTTGATGGTGGTGGTTCTGTGGATTGGTGGTGCGGGCTGTGATTTTCTTTATTTGTAATAAAAAACCGTAAGAATATGAAAGTGGGGTGGTGATGGTGTTGTGTGGCGGCGGCGTGGTGACGATAAGGAGCAGAACTAGGATTTTTTGGGTTGATTGGGCAGACGACGATGCAGGTAGAGAAATCCGTGCATGTTGTACCATTAATCGACTACGTGCTTTGGTAGTCGATTAAGTTAATCGACTATGCTCTAGTAGTCGATTACAGTGTTAATCGACTTTTTTAGTATGAGTCGAGTAAGGTTACTCGATTTCGTTTTCTACTTCATTTTTGGAATTTTGTTTATTGATTCCGATTTGTATAAATCAATTACAATTTATGTATATTATCTGTTTTGCAAATATAAATGTTGATTTTCGTTTTTATGTAGTTGTGTTTATTTTTATTTTTAGTAATCAGTTCCTTAATCGACAATGCTTCGTCATAATCGGTTATGCTTCATAGTCGATTAATATACATGAAAGAGAAAAAAATTTAAAAACGAAAAAAAAAAACGGCTGATGGGCATTTATAGTGTTGTGATAGTGCTAATGAGGTGACAAGGACATAATAGAAAAAAAATGGATGACTGAAATTAGGAATAGGCATTTCCCTATAAAAGAGCCCCAATTCTAATAGAATTCTTAATTAAGGAAACAACTCAATTTACGGATTTTCGATTCAAAGTTTCTAGGATTTTATACTAATTATTTAAATATTTTCTAAATAGCAAAAACGTCGTTTTGAGGGCATAAACGACATCTGATCGCCGAAAATAACAAATACAAACATTATCTAATAATTTTCTAAATTTCTTTATATATTCCATATAGGGTTCATGGCAAAGATGCCCATGCCAATGACACTTAATTAAAAAAGGGACATCCAAATTTTTTGTCTTTCAAATATTTCTAGCTAATTAAAACTTATTTGCAAATAAGGAAAATATTTTTATATATACCGAAATTACCCCTAATTTCTTGAAACCCAATTCAACTCCAAATTCATGATTCACACCTCAATTTAGACCAGTTTCACCAATTAACAAATTTTGACCATAATTCCAATTTTGACCCGCCACGCCCGGAGATCGTCGGTCAGCCGCGAGACACCGCTGGTCTCCGGCGTTGACTTTTTTTTTTTTTTTTTTGAAAACTCTTTTTTCGGTAAGTCAACCGCCGTTAACCGTTGAGTCTCTGGCATTGACTTTATTTATTTTTTTCTTAGATATTTTAATTAATATTAATGTCTTGGCTGCTAAATTACTATCTCTTGCAGTAATTTAAGTATCGGAGAGAGTAATTTAACTGATAATTGACTTTTTTTCTTAAAAAACATTATTTTAATTAATATTACTGTCTTGGCTGCTAAATTACTGTCTCCAGCAGTAATTTACATGTCGGAGAGAGTAACGTGACTTTTCATTGAATTTTTTTCTTGCAAAAATATTTTAATTAATATTACTATCTTGGCTGCTAAATTACTGCCTCCAACAGTAATTTAACTGTCGGAGACAGTAATTTAACTGTTAATTGACTTTTTTTTTTTGAAATTTTGGTTTTTCTTAAAAAAAATATTTTAATTAATATTATTGTCTTTGCTACTAAATTACTATCTTCAACAGTAATTTAACTGTCTGAAACAGTAATTTAATTATATGAGACAGTAATTTTATTGTATTAATTAATTTTATCGTCTTGGCTTGCAATTTTGTTGTGCTCGGCCGTAATATTATTGTCTCCAACCGTAATATTACTGTCTCATGCAATAATATTACTGTTTGGGACAGTAATATTAGTAATATTACTGTTCGGAAAAGTAATATTCATAATATCATTGTCCCAAACAGTAATATTACTGTCTGAGACAGTAAATTAGTAGCCAAGATAGTAATATTAATTAAAATAAAAAAAAATTAATAAAAAAGGAAAAAAATCAAAAAAAAAAAAAAAGTCAACGCCAGAGACCGGTGGTCAACAGCGGTTGACTGACTAGAAAAAAAATAGGAAAAAAAAACTTTAAAAAAAAGTCAACACTCGAATCTGGCCTAAAAAAATTCAGAAAAAAATTATTAAATGGGTATTAATGTGATATATTTATTTAAATCCGGGGTCAATGTGTAATATTGATGAAGTTAGAGTATAATGGATGGAATTGATAAAAAATATAGGGTAAATTACACACACACCCCTGAGGTAAGCTTAAATAACTGTAAGGTCCCTGTGGTATCAATAATTACACTTAGCCCCCTGAAACGTAGTAAGAAACTGTAATGGGATAATGAATTGGATACGTTATTCCGATAGGGTTCTAACGGACTATTGGTTTCAGAAAGTAGTGAAGACAACAAAGAGCTATGTGGTGACATGGCTCCCCGAACATTCCCGAACATTTCTTAAATCACCCATAGCTCTTTGTTGTCTTCACCACTTTCTGAAACCAATAGTCCGTTAGAACCCTATCGGAATAACGTATCCAATTCATTATCCCATTAGAGTTTCTGACTATGTTTCAGGGGGCTGAGTGTAATTATTGATACCACAGGGACCTTACAGTTATTTAAGCTTACCTCAGGGGGGTGTGTGTAATTTACCCAAAAATATATTATGGAGAGTATTTTTATCTAAAGACATGATAATGGGTTTATTTGAAATACTGTTTTTTACATGGACCAATATACATTTAAGTCCCCTGTTGACTTTTTTTTTTAATTTTGACTTTTTTTTTTAATTTTGACCAATAAAAATTCAATTTTGACCTTTTTTTTTAATTTTCTTTTCTTTTGAAATTAAATTTTTGCCGCCGGTTTCCGGCGTTGACTTTTTTTTTCTGGTTTGTTTTTTCCGCCGCCGGTCTCCGGCGTTGACTTTTTTTTCCCCTACCTCACTGGAGATGTCTCCGCCAATTATTATAATATAAATTTGGAGTAATTAAAATTAATTATCATGTACTAGTTGCTGAAAAAACCCAAGGACATTTCAGTATTTTTAACTTTATTCAAAGCCTAAAATTAAAAAAAAGGTGCAGTGTGCTTCGAAAATATTAACACATGGGAGCATAAGCTACTATTTTTTTTAAGGGGGTATTTGGCAATTAGAGATTACACAGGGGTGGTATTTGCAATTAACTCATTGTGCTACCAACGAGAGGCTGGTGGAGAGTGTGAAGGCATTCCAAAGGATCTCGGACCTGAGGGTGTTCAGCTGGGATAACAAATTGCCGGTTGCGATGCTCGTTTTTTACTATAGAGATTATATAAAGATTATCACTAATCTTTCCATGTCCATCCGCACGTATTTTATTATATCAAAATTTTGTTGTAATCTTCTATTTTCAAATAGTCCAAAATGCACTTGAATATATGATCATATGAATATTGGTGTAACCTCTATATATTATGTTAAAGATTATCACTAGTCAAATCATCACAACTCCAAAAAAGAAGTGATCGATGAGTAATTAATTATAATTGCATCTATCAAAGCATAAGTACAAGAAACACTCTTGGTACTCCAGGTTCAACAGAATCTTCAATTTCAATGCCCCTAATTAATATGTTTCAATATTCCTATTTATACTTATTAAAAATTTGCACGCGCTTTGCACATGTTTGAATTTTCCAATGACATACTCATATCCCAAGAGTTCTCTCTTTCGGATTATATATTCTCAGGTTATCCATTGGGATTAAATAATGATTGCTCTTCCAAGTGGCTTGTGTCGGGATGAAGGGGTATACGTATGTATTCAACAAACTTTTCATTTTTTCGCATACCGGAATTGCTTTTTAACTAATTTGTTACGGTTAGGTTGTGATTTTGGTCGTTCTGATTCTTTAACATTCATGGTACTCCATAATCAATGAACGTCGTCTATGGCAGTATAAGTATCTACGTCTCAAATATTTTGTGCAATTTCACATGCATAAAGGAGTCCACCTATACGCCTAAGATAGTGGGTACAACGTAACTATCAGGACTCCGCATCGTGGACATGCGCACTACATCAAACGTTGAAAATAAGGATATGATCTGATTTTATCTTAATTAGTTAAAGAACCGAACCAACCTTCCGACAGTGCATACGTACTCTTCACCCTATTACAATACATCAACAATCAAGATGTAGTCAGAAACCAAATATTACAGAAGTTGATCATACACATAGTTGAACTAAGGTGTACATGTTAGTCGTCATGTTACGGAACTTGTCCTACAGATTATTTCTCCTTGTAAATCAATCACGCTTCATTATTAGTCCACAACGGTCTTCCAATTCATTAGATCCTCTCATTTTATCCTTCGGGAGAATGTATTGTGCTTCTTGTTGCCTCCCATAAACTTCATCGCATTTGCCTCAATATTACGATACGCCTGTGGAACACACAATGCAGTGGTTTTATGAGACCGAACTACCGATCTATTGAAAACCATCAATCGGTTCTACACCATCGAATATTTATCTCAGACATGTCAAAACCCATGCATATGTGTTCTTGGTTTCATGCAACGTGACAGAAGCAACAATCGTAAAGCTCTTTCTAACAGGAGTAATTACAATTATTTTCATTAGAGGAATTTAATACCTGAATCAGACAAAATTACCAATTATCAGCTATGAAACAAATTACAATATGTCAGTTAACTAAATAATTATTCCATGTTGGTTTTTTAAGTGCAATCTATTAATATAATGTGGGAAAATAAACGCAAAAGGCTTAAATGAACCAGAGTGCACAAACATAAACATAAAATCGATCAGTGTGTCTCCCACTTTATTTCTCGATGTTAGCGCCGATATTCATTTTGTTTGAAGTTATGCATCAGTTTTACAACCGTCCTCCCAACACAACATTTTTGTTGCGTTTATGTATTACATCTCATATGGACGTCGTAGTCTCCGGATTCTCACTTCTTAAATGATCATTTATGCAGCTTCACGCGACTTTTTGTCAGTACTTCCATTACTTCGTACTGCTCTTGAGTAAAAAATGAGAGGAAATAATGTAGGACTATGATTGCCATTTTCATCTTCACCCGCCATAATTCATCATGTCGATTCTGCTTACTATATAACGCGAAAGGACACTTACATTTCATTGTCCCAGTATTTCGAGGACTTCTCCACGTCAATATTCTTTTTTTCGTTAAGACCTATAGCTATCGCCGTCAAATATTGTAAATCATCGTTTCTAGACCGACGTATCAAACGTTGACCATGACTAATGACAATGTTTCTCGTCCACCCAACTAATTCATTTCTACTACAACACACTCGTAACATCGAAGAAATGGCTACAATCCTCTAATTCGAACCTCTCCAAATGAACCTCATTCATCACTTTGTTGTTTCACAAGAAAGAAAAAAAAAAAAAAAAAAAAAACTACTTGGATAATTGTTGCTTCGTAGTTGATATTATTGAAAAAAATGAACAATTTGTAAAATTTTAAAAATCCAGAAGGAGAGAATCTGTTCAGACGTAAATGTTTTTAAAATTATATTGGAAAAATCCGTGCTACTTAGAAAAAATACTCGATATCAAGCCCCTTGGGAAAATGGTGTACAAATCACACTTCGAACCATATTCCGATCAATTATCTTAAATTTGAACCAGTTTTTGAAGCACTCTGGTCTGATGGTTCAACCGGGGATTTCTTAGTTCTTCAATTGACCGATATTTATGTGTTTCCAAAAAACCGCACCAATTAGCAGCAAAACAATAAGCCATTACTTATGTTGAAAGTACGTCACATTTACTTCAGTTGAAAGTGCCTCATGCACCATTTATAATTGCACTATACCACGGTTAAAATAATCGAATAGGTGAAAAAAAAAAATTACGAGGATCAATATATTCGACATAAAGATGCTTCTACAAAACCCCATCCATCTTCTATATCTGGCCCTATCCAAAATCCTGAAATTAGTACTTGGTCACTACGACAAAATACAATACACTCAAGACCTTGTTTTGCGGGAGCGTAAATACTCAAATCGCAGCTTTTATTCGAAGAAATCATCCCTCCGCCACTATAGTTGCGCAACATAGGCCGTTTACCTGCAAATTCAAATCGTTCAAACACATATATATCTATTAATTTTCCCTTTTTCATTTTCCCCCATAGCCTTTGCACCACTTATTTCCAATTTCGAAGGGGCAAATGAGTCCTAAAAACTATTTCAAGTGCTTCCAAAAATCACTTCCGTAAGTCGAGACAGGTTTTATTTGAATTTTTTTTTTATATATATCTGCACTAATTAATATTAAGGCTTACATGAATCACTTATACTCACTCGGTTACAATCTGAAGATCCCATTTTGAATTGGACAACTGAAAAATGGTTAACTACTACATTGAAAGATAGGGGATTTTTTTATTTTTTTTCTCGGGGAAATTAGAATCATAAGCAAATATTTTAACAGATAAAAAAAATTTGAGGTACCTTTTATTTCTCACACGTAATGAAGAGTTTTAGAGTTCTTTGCTCGGGTAGTCGGTTATGAACTGCATACTATATAGTATAGTGACATAATGCCTTATTATAGATCGATGTAGTATTCAGTATTATACAAACCTTAGAAAATAACACGCATAGGACAAAGGCGACAATATTTTCTGCGTAAACTAAAGTATCGTCAAGTAAAACGAAAAAAGAACCTGTTCTGTTGGTTACGGGATTTACAAGGCTTGTACGAGTTGATCTTCTTGAATGAGTTCCCTACATCAAGTACCATAAAATTATGAGTGGTGAAATATGCCGACCTAATCAAGTATTATATCTCAATTTTGGGATTACTATGTACATAAAAAATCACATATTGAATAATCGATAACTTGATCTGTAAGTTTTGATGATAACGAAAAAAGAACTAAATATAGATTAAGTTGAACCAGTATAAAGTTAGCATACCCCCCTCGAACATGTCGAAATTTTAATCTGCTTTTGACCAAAAGATGATGTAAAGAATCAAAATAAACCGAATAAAAGAAATATCTCTGTATATTTCCGATTACACATGATGCTCTAGTAGTAAGAAGAATGAAATTCAGCTTTGCTTTCCAATATATAAAATTAGACGAACCAAAGCGAAAACTACATAAATTGTAATTCTAACTTCGCTACAAAGAATCAAAGGAAATAGAACACGAAGAATATTTTTTTTCCTGTATTACTGAGTTAACTATCTATATACACGGATTTCATTCAACCAACACCTAGTGTGCCTAATCTTTAACAATGCAATAATGTATTTGATATTTCGGTAAAATAATGAAGTAGCAATAGCTAAGAGGAGACCGTAAGAGTTGGTGTTTCGACTAATAAGGATTGGGAGAAAGTGACAATGTACGAATATATTTGAACCGTGAGGAACCGGATAAAGACATCTTGCTGTAAAAGTGATGCCCTAAGAAACCTTTACAACTTTCACAGGTTACAAGGAGCACAATGAAATTAAACATTAGTACAAACCAAAAATAAAACGAAGTTCACAAACTAATTTTCGTAGATGAGAGAATTAATCTTTCTCCATAGGCTACCAAAATCAAATTAGACTAAAAACACAAATTAGACGAGCAAAGAATACTAAATACATTGCTATTATTTCGTCATTCACATTTGAGATTAAAACAAACAAGGACAAAATGTACTTCACCCCCTATAAATTTCCCATTTTCGCAGTTTTCCCCCTAAAAATTCAAAAAAGGATACTCCACCTTCGAAATATTATTTTGGTTGCACTTTGCCCCAGAAGTCAATATTTTAAGGGCATTGTGCAACAAAAATAACACTTTAAAGGGGCAACGTGCAAAAAAATAGTGTTTTAAGGGGCAACGTGCAACAAAAATACTCAATTCCGATGGATAATCCATCGGAGTTTTCCTATCTGGGCAAGGTGCAACAAGAATAATATTTTGAAGGGGGACATTCACTTTAAAAAAATATAAGGAATAAAGTGCGAAAATTAGAAATTTACAAGGGTTCGAAAAATTCTACACACATATGAGAGCAATTTTTACCCAAAGAAGCATGACCTAGCCAATATTTGCCCCCAAATAGTTTGTGCATTATTATAATAAATCAACAATGCCCAAATTATAAACAGAAGAAGCAAGATATTCAAACTAGAAGAATATTTTTCTCATTCCCTTTCCAATTATTGTATTGTTATTGAACACTTCATTTTTATTCAGAGGCAAGAAAAAAAAAAAAAAAAAAAAAAAAAGAGAGAGAGAGAGAGAGTTCAGAAAATAGTGCGGTTACCAGCAATTGGTGTAGGCGGTAGCAGAAGGGCGAGAGCGAGGTGACGGTGAGTAAGTATGCCATGGGAGCGGCAACGGAGATTTATCAAACCCCCTCCCTTCCTTCTCTTGAAAATAAGCAACCGGGGTTTTTTTTCTTTAGCTAGTTTCAAGTGTTAAGAAAATGGGTAAAAATAAAGGACCCTCCAACCAATTTTATTTTGAATTTGTTTAAACCCCTCAATTATACCCAAGGTTGTAAAAGTTGGGAATCGGACCCAACTCGGTTAGGCACCGCCCCCTCGATTAATTGGTGTGGCTGTGATTAATCGACGATAAATTAGAATAAATTTAGTTTTTTTAATATAATTTTAGATATTATTTATAAATACTTAAAATATATAAATATATTAAACATGATTTTACCCCATCATTTATACATCATAATCGAATAATAATAATAATTAGATCATTATATAATACAAACCTGTACAAAATAAAAATAAAACGAAAATCTTGTAAAATTATATTTAAACATTACAAGCATGTATTATTAGGTCCGTTAAAAATAAAAAATAACATTAACAAAGAAAACAAAGTATAAACTCATTTCTAATTAAAATCCCAACTTATTTTTATTTAATAAAACCAAAAAGAAAATATAATTTTTGCCACCACAGTTTGACCCGCCTCCTAAGGTTTGACCGTCTCAGAGACAAAAACTGATTTTTCAAATATTTTATACTAAAATCGTAAAGGTTTTAGACCGCTTCCGCCACGTAGACCGATTAATCGACCGCCTTGCCCAACTTTTAGAACATTGATAATGTTACTGTCTACTATTGTAATATTACTATAAATACAATAATATTACTGTGGTGGACGGTGGTATAACTGTCGTTACAGTAATATTACTGTGGATAACAGTAATTTTACTGTCAACCACATCAATATTAATTATTTTGGCTTTTTATTAGGTTTGCCTTTGTTAAACGGTCAACATATTAATATTACTCTATTACACGATAATAGTGATTTTTGTTGTGTTAATATTATAGTGTGCTAATATTATAGCAATATTATTGTGTTAAACAGTGGTATAGTTAATATGACGGTCAACCACAACAATATTACTTTTTAAACAGGCAAAAAGATGTTAACGAAAAAAAAAGGTCAATGCCGCAGGAGACCGGCATTGACCGCCGAAAGAAGAAAAAAAATCGAAAAAAACAACGCCGGAAACCGGCAGAAAAGAAAGAGAAAAAAATCAATGCCGGAGATCGGCAGTCAACGGCGGCGACGGGCGAAATTGTACTAAAAATTGAATTTTGGCTCACAATTCAATAATTCGTGAAATTTGGTACCAAATTTAGGTTAAATTGAATTAAAGGATGAAATTGGAGCATATTAAAATGTCATAGGGTATTTTAGTCTTTTACACACCTCTAGATAATATTTAGACTTTTTTGTAAAAGTGTTTTTTATCTGGAAATGGGCTTATTTATAATGTTCTCATTAGAAAATGCAAATAAAAATTATAATTCAACTATAAATAAATACAACAAGAGAGAGAGAGAGAGAGAGAGAGAGTGTGTAAAGATATCTTGGGTGAGAGAAAGATGAGTGTGTGTGTGTGTGAAAGAAAGAGAGATACAGATGTGGAATAGTTAGAGTGATATATTGGATTTGTTTCCTTATTTAAATAAATAACTATTTTCATATAAATATTATTGAGAGTATTTATGTGTGTACATTAATAATTTTCTTTCATTCATATTATTATTTAAATAATGGACTTATACATATATTTATCTAATAGAATAGATATCTACTTATATATGTCCAAAATAAGAGGTGTCTAGCCAACTTTCTCATTCTTTTTAGGGTAAAATTCATTTTTCACCCCTGCACTATGCGAAATGTATCATTTACCCCCCTGAAGTATAGAAAACATCAAACACCCCCCGCCGTTAGTTTTTTTTTCTAATTCCGTTAGTCAAACCCTTTGACCGACTATTGAAAAGAAATGTTGGCTTTTTTTTTTATTAACAAAAATACCCCAAAAAAATTATATATATAGGATGCTTCGTTTTGACAAATATTCACCGGATTTTTCACATTTTTCATCCCTATTTTTTCAATTTATTCAATCATTTTTTTAACATTTTCAGCCATTTTTCTTATAAAAAAGCTGAATAGTCGAATAAATAAGAATGAAGCTTTGTAGATTATGAATGTAAAACCCACAAAAAGGAAAACTAAAAGTCCTGAAATCTAAAAGAAACCCTAAAATTGGAATAAAACCATATTAAAGAATTGCAAATTAAAAACAAAGCTTTTCATATTATGATGGAAAAATCCTCGAAAAAGAAAACCAAAAATAAAATCAAATTCTAAAATCGACAAAAAACCCCAATTTGAACGAACGCTAGAAATCGTCAACAATCCACAAAAAATATACCTAGAAAAAATTAGGAATTATATCAAACATAAAAACCGGGTAAAAGAGTCATTGCACACTCAAAATTTAACACCGTTAAAAATTTGACCATTGACCGTTAAAAATAGGGGGGTGTTTGATGTTTTCTATACATTAGGGGGGGTAAATGATACCTTTCACATAGTACAGGGGTGCAAAATGAATTTTACCCTTCTTTTTATTAAGTTCATTGTTCTTATTTTGGCAAGAAGTACTCTTAATAAGATGGGAAAATTAGCAAGAACCCCCTCATCTAGGAAATGTAATTAAGGAAACAATCCATCCCAAAAATAATTAGAGAAAACCCCCTTAGGTATATTTCCAACAAAATTAATTTTTAATAATCCCCAAACTACCCTTATAAAGCCCATAGATACACATTCATCGTTCTTCATTCTCTCTTCCATTCTCTCTTCCATTCTCTTCATTCATAGAAACACCAGCAGTAGAGGAGGACCATGTCTCAAGTCATCAGCAACGGAGACGTGAAGACCATGGCAGCGACGGAGACGATGGCAGTGGCGACGGAGACCGAGACGATAGATGCGGCGGTGGAGAGTGAAAACCATGTCTCAAGTCATCGGCGCCAGAAAACCATGTCTATTGAGTAGCTCTAAATTTGTTTCTCTGATTTAGTTGGTTTCAATCTAGATCTATATTCTGTTTTTTATTTCAATCTAAATCTAGTTGGTGAATGAAAAAAGGTTTGTTTGGGTTCAAGGATTGTGGGTGGGATGAAGTCGCAAGGTGTGGGATTGGAATGGGATGAAGTTGCGAGGATTATGAGATGGTGTGGTGTTGCGACGGCGTGGAGAGGCAGATTTAGGGGTTTTTTTGGTAGATAAGGCGAAGGAAGGCGGGGATAGAGAAATTCGCGCAGGCTGGAACCTTAATCGACTTCGTACATGTTCAATATTCGATTAAGTTCAGTCGACTATGCTCTGGTGGTCGAGTAAGGTTAATCGACTCCAATTTTTTATTTTATTTTTTGGATTTTTTGTTTATTGATTCCAATTGTATAAATCAATTATAATGTTTGTATATTTTTTTATTTTTGTAAAAATAATATCGATTTTAGTTTTTACATAGTTTTGTTTTCTCTATTTTTAGTGTTCGGTTTCTTAATCGACTATGCTTATATCTCATAGTCGATTAATATACCTGATAGAGAAAAAAAGTTGAAAAATGAAGAAAAAAAATATAAAAAAAAAACGGCTGATGAGATGGCATGGACATAATTGGGGATAGTGTCCATGAGGTGGCAGGGCCATAATTAGAAAAATAGGTGGCTGAAATTAGGAAATAAATTCTCTCAAATTGTGCAAAATAATTTGGGTCTCTCCTTATTAAAAGAAGTATTGAGGAGTTATATCAAAGAGTCCCTCAATAAGATATATAGAAATAAAAATTCTCAAAATATCAAAAATCCTCCAAATCCCACAATATTCTCCTTTGTCTAATGCCACTCCAACCATCCCCATTATGGTACAACCAGTGTCAACCCAAGTATTTATAATAGAGTCAATCATCAACGTAACATGTGTCTTAGCATCACCCAATAAATTGACACGCAAAGCATGATAAGAACATAACTCATGCTAGCTATTTTATTGATAGTAGCTTGAAAGTAAGGTAAAGTGCAAGAATTAAATGGAATACAAGCATTATAAAACCATAATGCAATGGTCAATTCAGTATCTTCCCATTTGTCTTTATTTCGCATGCATGCTTTAATACTAGTTGGGAAGAAAGACTTGCACCTATTTTACAAAAATGAGTTAATAGCATAGGAAGTTTTCTTTTTCCATTCGAAACATCTGTTTGAAAAGGAATTGCATCTTCTTCGCAAGCCTCTCGATCTCAAATCATCACTCTCTTGGCCTTACTTTAGTGCACATGAGCATCCAACAAATCTTTGATTTCAAGTTGAACCTCTAAATTAACTTTTTGGTATGTACTCATACTTCCTTTTGTTCCAGAAATGTGTTGCTTCATCCTATTAATACCTTCACTTGCAAATGACTTTTGACCAAATCTACAAATCCATATCTTCTTCATTTTCGCATTTGTACTTTGAGTAACGTATTTCCATGCTAGGTCCTTTTTTTTGTCTAATCGAAGGAGTGCTGAAGCTTGTGTCCCACGAGACATTGCATTGTTTTCAGCCATAGTTTCTAATAAAATAAGAGAAACGAACAAAGTAAGCATTAATTGTCTTGATGCAGAAGCACAACAAATAATTAATTACAACGAATTAATCCGACATAACAAAAAAGCCTTAGAATCCACCTGAAAATTGAGAGAAATCTCAGATTTTATTGATAATAAATGATGGTCTAAAAAATTAGTCCTATAGCAACTATTTCTACTAATAAAAGCCGAACACCCTAATCAAACTAGGAAAACGAAAAATTTAACAAAAAAGGCAAAAATAAAATACTCCTAAATCTAATAGAATCCTGCAAATAGGAAACAACCCAATTTGCGGATTTCAAAACCAAATTTTGTATAATTAATTATAAATTATTTAAATTTTTCCTAAAACTGCAAAAACGTCGTTTTAATGGCCTAAACGACCTCGAAACGTCAAAATCTATGGTCACCTCCGTCGTTCGGATTGGGAAACTCTTAGACTCGCGTAGTTCCGCCTCCGTGTCCTCTTCATCATGTATTTAGTTTTCATTATGTTTGATTGTATGTGCATGCAAAAATACATATAAAACTACAAATTATAAAGTCTAGAGCAACTAACTCATGTATACGTGAACCAACTAACCGAAACAAACAAGTAACTATTTGTGTACTTCAAATACCAATTCTAAATAAACTCTGTGTAATTAGATCAATATTCCAATAATGAAATTATAAACTTATAATCTTAAAGAGAAAAGGTTTAGCTGCAAGTTCGGGACGACGGCTGGATATGGTGGATTTGGAGTGAGAGCGGCAGCCCGCAATAGAAGTCTCTCTCTCTCTTTTTAAATTTGTGTATTAGAACGACGTCATTATGGCCCCTTTTTTATTAATTGAAAAGTTATAGGTTCAGTCAAAAAATGGTTTTCGGTCAGTTTTCGACCGATCAAAAAAATCGGTTTTTAACAATTAACCCACTTTTTATAATTTTCTAGTTAATCGGACCAGACAAAGCACCGGTTAGCGGTTGACCGGTGGAACCGACCGGTCTGGTCTGGGTTTCAAAGCATTGGAAGTTATAGAAGTTCTCCTATTTGTACTAGGTAATAAATAATTCATGAATTTAATGTGCTCTTATGCTAAAATACTACACACGTTATATCGGAATTGGCTACCACTTTTTTGGTCAAACAATTCTAAGGATTCAATGAGTCAAAAATTATTATGCAAAATATAATACGTAGTACTCCCTCCTTCCCTCAATAGTTGTCACTTTTGTTAGTTGCACACATATTAAGAAACTCAATAAATATGCATAGATAGTAGCAAAAGTATCGTTTTTCACTAAAATGCCCATGCCATTAATTAATTTTTAAATAATTATATTTCAATTAATTTTGAATGAGAAAGGGCAAAATTGAAAAAAAAATGCAATTAATTATTCATTGGAATAGTAAAATGACAAATAATTTGAAATATGAAAAAATGGCAAAAGTGACAAATATTAAGGGAAGGAGGGAGTAATAAACAACATTATAACTTTTTTTTTAAGAAAAAATAGATTTTATTATGTATAAATAGCCAAAGATTGGAGAAGGTTAGATCCTTCATTACAAGATGAATCCATTGATGCAAGGACATGGGCCAAGAGATTCTCAATCCGTCTAATAAAAGAAAAGATACATGGAGTAAAGGAACGAAAAATAATTAAACATTCTTCCACAAAAGATCCGAAAGAAGAAAATGGAGAACCACCAGCATGAAGGGCATTTTTGTGCATACATAAAATGGAAACCAACCATCTCTACAATTCACACTTATATACACAGGTAGAAGGTATATATATAAATAGGGGTTTTGCAGGTTTACACCATTAATCCACACATAATAACGCACACATCCATATATATATGTGTGCTTAGTGGATCTCATCAGCCATAGATAGATAAATACCCATAAAAGACCCAAAAAATGAAATTGTCAACCAGACTATTTTTGCCAGTTCTCATCGAGAAAATATCCGGCACTTCCTTCTGATGGTATCTATATCCTTACACAAACACAGTAAATTATTCGAAATTCGAAAACCTAGAAAACTTTCATGAGTATTTTTTAGAAAAATCATCGCACATTCGCCCTGGGTCTCAAATTACTCTCTTCATGCTCGTAACTATCTCCATCATCAAATCTGTTCGACCTCCCTCCTCCTCTTCCTCCTCCTCGTTTCCCAAACGACCCTCCTCCTCTGCCTTGTTTTCTATCTCCTCCTCTAGGCTTTGAAAATTTACCATCTCTGCCATTATATGAACTCTCTCGAAAATCTCCATTGTTTCTCTTTCCAGATGACCTATCAAATCCTCTATTCATAGAGCTTCTCCGATCATCCATTCTCTCACCCCCACGGCCCCCACTCCCTCGCCCCCGCCCCCGCCCCTGCCCCCGTCCCCCATATGCATTATTACCTCTTTGCCTATCACCATCATCGGAATCTGTTCCAGAGAAAGACTCTTCTCTAAAACTGGATCTTCCTCCTCCTCTTTTAGATACTCCTCTCTTCTCGTTCTTTTTCGATCTATTATACCCAATCTCCTCATCTGAATCATCATCCGAACCAAAATCTCTAGCCCCTCTATTTCTACTATGCTGTTTTTCATTAGCAACATGACTCGATTTCCACTTGGGGTGAACCGGAAGGTCATCATCGGTATCGAAGTCCACATCCGAATCGGAAAACGCCTTTCGGTTCTTGCTTCGTGTTGTGGCTTTATTATTTTTAAAAATTATCATTATTATTGGCACG